>ARYC01001996.1:0-70535 GCA_000711775.1 Oxytricha trifallax
AAATTCCTACACAAACTGAAGAAGCTGAAGTCTATTTTTGTGAGCTATGTGAGAGAGATTTTGCTCATAAATCATGCTGGTACAGACATAAGAAAGAGCATAGAGAAGCCAAGCCCACTGTATACTTAAACCATGATAAAATAGATGGAAAGTTATGACTGCTTTGAGTGCCATAAGCAATACTCTCATACAAGAGACTTGAAGAAGCATCTATTAAAAGCTCACAAGAAAGATATAGAAGTTGAGAATGATGAAGTTGAGCTGAAGCTTCTCAACAAAAGAAAAGCGAGGGAATATTCTAAGGTCGTTGTGCCTGAATAAGCAAGTGAGTTAGAGTACATTAGGAAGGCACGCAACCAACTGACCTCTGAAATAACAAGAATTATGATCAAGATTCAATACGAGAAAATACCGGTTTTTGCTTAAATTGACCTAGATACTTCTATTAAAGCTACCTAATATTAGAAGACTCCTTTGATAAGAAAGTTATCAATGATCATCAATACGCATACAAGGTATATCCCTTCAACTATCTCTTAAGTGATGATAAATATTAGATGGAGTTTACAAAAGAGTATCAAGTACTCACTCAAGCAAAGTATAAAGAGTGTAGTTACTTAATCAAGCTAGATGCTGTTCTCCTTGCCAAGGATCATGTTGCTTTCAGACTTCCACTCTATGAAATGACCCTAAGAGATTTCATAACAGATCAAAGGAATCATAAGTAACTTGGATAAATAGCGACTCAGACCGTATAAGGTATTAAAGAGCTTCATAAGTTAGGGTTTGTTCACAGAGATTTGAAGCCAGAAAATATAATGATAAACTTCTCACCTGTAAGAGTAGCAATAATCGATTTCAACAGAGCTTAAAGAGTGGAAGTATCAAGGCTTGGAACTGTAATGGGAACGCAAGGGTACTATCCAGAAAGAGAGGACTGGAGAGATGGAGACTTTTAGTGGGATGTGTGGGCTTTAGCAGCAATAATAATAGAGTGCGATATGCCTCGCAATGAATACTACTCTACAAGATGCGAGAAGGATGCTAAACAAAGAATAAAGCAATTTATTGACAAAACAAGAGTATCTCAATCAATAAAACAAATGGCAGAGTAAATAATAATTAAACCAAACTCAAGATCAGACATATCAATAGAGTAGATAGAGTTGTGGTTAAGTAAGATAAACTTCAGACCTCTCCCACATGATCCAAAAGTGCATTTTGAGTGATTAAATTAAATACATTTACTATAAATTTCACATTAAAACCTATTAATAACCCCAACCCCTAACAAATTCCCTACAAATCAAAGCACTTATAAATCTCATTAAGGGGTTTTGGGGTTTTGAATGTATATATTGAATGTAGTGAATTGTAGGGAAGCATTCGAATTTTTAAATTAAATAAATTAAAATAAATCAAAAATTTAAAAGTAGCAGACTTTATTATAATTTAGACAAATGGCTTACGATAGTGATCAGCTGGACTTTACACAGGCAATATTTTTTTTATCGCATCCGTGAGCGAGTTAAATAGAATTTAATTTTTGTCAGAAAATTCATCTAATTCAACTTTGACAAAATTAGCTGCCGCTAATTTAAATTGTTGATTTTATTGAATTAATTTCCCAAATCAATTATACTCCAACAATAATTTCTTTTAGCTAAAATTATTGCAGTCTTTTATAATCATTTTAATTATCCAAAAGTATTTGTTAATATTGTATGAATACATTCAAAATTGAGAAATCAATTTAAATTAAATAATAATTAATTAGATTAGTGGCTTTGGAAATTGATCAATTTATATGATCCTGAGTTCATTCGATGGAGAATTCAAAATTAGCTGGACTTTATTACTAGAGGTACTATTTTATCTCATCTCTGGAGTGAGTTTACTTGACTTTAATATGATGGTATTATTTAGTTAATTTAAAGTGTTCAATAAAAGTCAAGTAAACTCGCTCCAGAGATGAGATAAAATAGTACCGCTTATAATAAAGTCCAGCTAATTTTAAATTCTCTATCGAATGAACTCAGGATTATATAAATTGATCAATTTTCAATGCCACTAATCTAATTAATTATTATTTAATTTAAATTAATTTCTCAATTTTGAATGTATTCATACAACATTGTGAATTAAAACTGGATTATTATGATCTATTTTTAATAGAATATCATAAATTTCAATATTAGAGAGTAGAGAATAACTTTAAGGTGATTGATAATTATTATTAAACAATTTAATTTTTAATTATTATTAAGAAATGAAATTCTACCTGTTGAACACACAGACACCATTGATAATTTTAAAGCAAATATTCAAGATAAAGTAAGTTTAGTATCTCCATTCCCTTTATAGTGTTTTCTTGTCCTGTAGGTATTGACTGAGTATGCTTAGCTTGTTCTCAATTAATTCTATCCTTATTCAATCAGATTATGGAAACTAGGTATAATAGAGCATGGCAGATCAGATTATGGCAAAAAGGCCGGGAAATTTGGAAGTAGAACTCGGCTGCTACAACTTGCACTACAAGTCCTTGTTGCCCACTTCCCAAGACCAGCAAACCCGACTCAGTCAAAATCTCTATTTTATTATTTAAAAAATAATAATTTTATATAAAGATTATAACATTGAGAATTAATAATTGGCCAAAATTTATTAAAATTTTTTAATTTAATTATTTGTGAGTATCTAATAATAATAAAAATATTTTTACCTAACTCAAAAATCAAAAGTATTGCAATGATTTAATATATTTAGATTATATATTAATATAAGCAGTATTAAAATGATTTGTTTTAATGTCTAAGTTTATTTAAATGGGAGGTACCTGTCTCACCACCACACTTTTTATATATAAATTTTTAATTCAATAAAATCATATTTCAGGTCTAATTTGGGTTGAAATTCACTATTAAGTTAATAAAAATAATTATTGGCAATACTTAAATATGGTGAAGTTAAAAATAAAGGTACTTTTATTATATTTTCATTTTATTTTAAAATGGATAATGGCACGAAATGTTTAGACCTTTGGGAAATAAATTATCAATTTAAAAATTATTCGTAAGTATTTTCTTAACTTGCTCTTTATTAAAGATTAAACTTGATAAAATACAATATAAAATATAAAATTATCTTGAGTGTATTGTAAATGACCTAAATTCAACCTTATTAAAAAGGAATTAAAGCCAAATTAATTCAAAATTGTTACTAATTATAAAATATTAATGCAAAAAAGATTTTAACTTTTCGTGCCTTAATCCATTTGAAAATAACTAAAATATTATGATAAAAGTGCACTTATTTGAATTTTTTCTCTTCTTATAAGTTACTAAATATTATTTCATTTTTATTACTTTATTCGTGAATTTCATCCCAAATTAGACAAGGAGTATGACTTTTTTGAATAAAAAATTTATTTATAAAAAGTGTGGTGGTGAGACAGGTAACCCCCTTTTAAATATATAAATTGTAACTAAAATTTATAAAGCCAATAGATACCTTTTGGTTAGTAAAATAATTTATAGATCATTACCAATATTATTAAATATAAAATAGCGTTTTATATATTAAAGTGTTTAAAATCACTTTGTTGTTTTTCAATAAATAGTCAGTGGTCACAATGAGTGATTATATCAAGATAATGCAAATAATTTTAGAGAAGAAATTAAGTTCAGCAAAAAGCATATAGTGGTGCTTTAATGAATTAAAAGAACACAGAAAAGATGAAATCGGTTTAGATTATAAAAAGCAAATTTAAAGGGAAAGGTTATTTTTGCATTATTTTTATATATAATGTTTATATCAGTTTTAAAATCCTTTCAGATACTAGGTGTACTTCATATATTTATATTTAATCATTTAATATTTTTTATTAACTAATTTAAATCGTTAACTTTTTAAATATAATTTGACACATTTAACATATTTATATAACGAATTTGAGAATTGAATATCTTTTTGTCCATATTATTAAAATCCCAAGAGTAATTTTTTGAATTAAGTTGAATTTAAATTTAAAATAAATATAGTATTTTTATTATTATAAATATTTGGTAGCTTTCTGTAATTTTATTAAGGTCCTAATATATATATATATAGGGGGAGTCTTTAAAAATCAAAAAGCTACCAAGTTTTAATAGGCAAGTCTGATTAAATTTTATTCTAACAGCTATACCTTAATTATTATAATACAAACACCCCAGTCCAAACAAAGATGCTGAGCCCAGATAATAGAGTATCGCACAAGATCATTCCTTTCCTATCGTCGCCATCGGTGGAGTTGGACCCCAAGTTCCTCCCACCTATCCTATGAGCCGCCTCCGAGCCCTGCCACATCCAAAACGCTGCCATCTTTGGGACGAGACTCAGATGCTTATTGGAAAACCTGTCTGTTGGTCCGAGATCCTGCATGGGGATGCAAGACATGATAGATGCCATCTTTTGCAGGAGCGTGACCAGCCACTACCAAGAGATGGTCATAAGCAGCATCGAGCTACGACTATCCGTGCGCAAGCTCACCTTCCCCAGAGAAGCGACATATAGATCAGAGAAACTGCTTGACGAGACGAGGGAGGAGACCTTGAGAATAAGGGGAGCAGTACCTAATAGTGAAGACTCGACCGAGGTCGGAGGTGGGGGCCTCCCAGACGACCTATTGGATACAACCCCAGCGGCTCTTTTGCGAAACCCCAAAGGCGAGACATTGCGACTCTCGTCAGAGCAAAAGGAGCAGACGTCCTCAGAGGGAAATGGTCAAGAATGTGCAGATTCTTAGTCTAATACTTCATCAGTGGGCTGCCTGTCTCCAGAACTACATAAGTAGCTCAACGAATTACTAAAGAAAAAAAAACCTAAGAACATAGCGGACAAATTCCTAACGGACACTCAACTAATAACCTAATGACAAACAAATCCTAAAAAAGCCAAGCAAAAAGCCAGCTGATAAAGACCTCCAGGAGATGTACATTAAAGCCCCCTCGGCCAGCGACGCCTACATTCTCACGGATTTCTTCAAGTGCTATTAGGAAATCGTTTAGAGAATTCCTCTTAGCTAGAGAAGGAAAACTGATTTGCGCTGAACGCTTTTCCACCACAAGGTCAAGCATGCTTGCCATCCTGAGGCACTCAGGAAGAATGACGTTCTAGGCACCCCTAATGACTATAATTTCTAACGCCTAATGTCGACATGAGCTGGCTCACCGGCGCCTTCGCCTATTCTTTGGTCGCCCTCGCCACCTGAGCCTCGAGGAGGTCTGATTAAGGGTTAGTTCTTTTACCAATTACAATTGGGGATCATCATTTAATTAATTAAATATATATTTATAATTTTGATTATAGGGAAAAAGTTAATAGAGCGCAACTTCGGCAGGGCGTGTGCTGTGTGCCCCGAAAACCTAAATTCCTCCTAGTTTTCAAAGGGCTATTGAATGACCTTAAGTTCCCACTACTATCTCAATATTCGCTGAAAAACTCGAAGGCAAAAAAGTCTGGGAGATTTTTTAAGTTTAAAAGTTTGATCGTTTAATAGATTAAATCAAGGTTTTAGTTATAGTTTAAATAGTTGCCCTATTTTAATTAATTAAGATCAAAACTTTAAAACTTAAATTCGATTATAGAAAATGGAGTGCTTCCACTCCACCAGACCCTACGAGGAAGCCCCAACGCCAGAATCGCCAAGATCGTCTCCTACTATGAAAAGGTCAGTACCATGCAGTACATCCCTTCCTTCGTCAGCATTGTGGACGAGGTCGAGGCCGCCTCTAAGGGTCACGAGGAGGCCGAGGTGGCTTGGCATTGGTTCTTCAGTGAATCTCCAACATTCAGATAAAGGCTCCGGCAGAGATCCCTAAGTCCCAGCTCCATAAGGGAGGTCTGCCCACTTGCTCGCATTCACGACAGAGATACATCTTCCTGATTAGGGATGGGACGAACAGCTTCTTGAAACTGGGATGGTTCTTGTATGTTAATTGACATATTTTAATTTTTCACTTTCCACCCCTTTTGTATTTCTCCTAATGGGGTTTCATTTTTCAAGTTATTAAATTTATTAAAAGTTCAGTTATTAATTTATCATATTCACGATTGCTTAAAAAATTACTCTTGGGGTTTTATCTATTTTTAAATATTATTTTTCAATAAATTTAATTTTTTTGTAATAAAGAACTCTATATTCAATTTGTGCGATTATTAAGATGATCTTAAAAAATTAAGATTATTAGAACTAGTATTAATTAAAATAATCATTATTTTTTTATATAAAATGTTTATAATTATCTGTTTTGACATCTTGGCTATGGAGGAAGCGGAGCGGCAGCGAGATAGTTTTAACGGAGTTTTATGAATTACCACTGGCACTTCACATATTGCCACGCCAACTCTCATCATAAATGTCATACGTCACGACTAAGATTGATGGTTTGCTTTTATTATTAAACAGTGATATATGAAATTTAATTTTATATTACTCATTAACTAATAATTATCTGTAAATTGATTTATTGGTATAAATTTTACTCCATAAGTTAGGTAGTTTTTGCAAATTATGAAAGACATTATATAAATGGTTTAAATTCACAAAGTGCCTGTTTTACTCCATTTAATTTAATCTACTTAAATAATTATAATGATTAACAAAATTCAAATTAAATTTTCACAATTCATAGGTATTATTATTTAAATTGCAAATTATATATAAAAAAATATTATTTAAAATCTATAATTAACCTATTATTAATTTAAGATTTTAATGAACAATCTTTGCTTGATACTTACTATAAAGTCGTCTACACTCAACTAACCAAGCTAATTCATTCAAAAAATCTAACAGACAATCACTAAATATTATTAAATATTTGAGAAAACTACATTTATATAAAGAATCAGAAAAAAATAAAAAACATATTCTATCTTTGATTGTTTCTAATATTTTAAATTGTTGGCTTTGATTTAAAAATGATTCTATGTATATATAAGGGCATTTAAATTATGATTATATTATTATTGAAATAGATTTGAAATAGGAAAATTCAAAAATAAAAAAAAGATTTTTTTAAAATTATATATAACAGCCAGTAATCAGTAGTGATCTCAATTCTAATTTGAAGACTTTAAATTAAACAGTAATCTATTTTAAATTTAAAAGTTTAATTACTATATAATTATTAAAAAGTGGTTAGGTGGTCTGGCATAGTTTTTGGTGGTCAAGTGGTCTTGCCGGGGTTTTGTGTGTCAGCACCGCAGCTAGAGATCCAATTACTAACGCTCTTACATTCTCTGGAACTCCACCCAGTAACGATAAGTTTGGCATCTATATCTTAGTGTGCTCTGTTACTGATGTCTATCTTCCAGATACTAACTTCTACCAACTCAGAATGAACATCCTTGAAAATTTCGACTTGTGACAAGAGACATTGAAAAAGTTACATTATTGATAAAATAGATAAAAATAGGAAATTTAAGAAATTATGATTAATTATAAATATATTAGTAATTATAACTGTCATGAATTAGGAGTATTAGTAAGTGTAATTAGATTTTACTTTAAAAATAAATTAATAAATAATTAAATATATATAATTAGTGGGCAGGTGGGCAGGCAGGGTCCTAAGCAAACCACTTTTGTAATTAAATATATATATTATTAAATGCATAATTTATTACAGATGTGCAGACTGCTAATGGAGTCAACGAATCACTATACATTTCTCCGGGGCCTTCTTTGACTACGGTTTAGAGCTTGCTTAGGGTACTGACTGTGCTGGTTGTAAAGCAGCAGGTGCAGATAAATGTACGAAATGCCCAGATGGATCGTTCCTCAGCTAAGATACATGCGGTGCCTGTCCAACTGGATATTACGGAGACGATGATGGTGTATGCGCCGACTGTGATACAAACCTCTCTTGCAGTGGTCCTGACAGTAACATTGCTGTTGATGAATGTGTTTGCGATCTTGGTAGTGGTAACCTCACTGTTGCTGATATTGACGATTGCGTTGCTGAATGTCCCGCTGGTTTTAAGGAAGACGGTCCACACCGTTACAGTAAGTTTCATGCTCCTTCTAATCATCTCTATAGGAAATGCTCAACCGGAGATTATTAGTTTGGCTGGTGTTACTCATGCTATCACATTCGACCTGCTTACAGACGGTGTATTTGAGTTTTTTATCAAGGATCTGGGTGGAGACAGTGGGCTCTTAGTCATTTATGTATCCGTGCAGGTCGTCTCCGGCTTGTTGACTCCATTAGCAGTCTGCACATCTGTAATAAATTATGCATTTAATAATATATATATTTAATTACAAAAGTGGTCTGCTTAGGACCCTGCCTGCCCACCTGCCCACTAATTATATATATTTAATTATTTATTAATTTATTTTTAAAGTTAAATCTAATTACACTTACTAATACTCCTAATTCATGACAGTTATAATTACTAATATATTTATAATTAATCATAATTTCTTAAATTTCCTATTTTTATCTATTTTATCAATAGTACAAATGAGACATACACCCCGGCCAGACCACCTAGACCACTAGACCACCAAAAACTATGCAGACCACCTAACCACTTTTTAATAATTATATAGTAATTAAACTTTTAAATTTAAAATAGATTACTGTTTAATTTAATGTCTTCAAATTAGAATTGAGAACACTACTAATTACTGGCTGTTATATATAATTAAAAATAAATATCTTTTTTATTATTGAATTTTCCTATTTCAAATCTATTTCAATAATAATAATTTATCTAAAAGAATTGCTGCAAATGAAAATTCTAATTTTACAAATTAGTATATATATTTATTTATATTTATATATATGGAAATTAATAAATAAAGTTAACTAAAATTAATAAATCATGAATAATAAACAATTGAAGCAACTTATTGCTCATTTCTTAAAAATTTATTTTTAATGAATGTAAAAAGCTACTACTAAAATTATGATAAACCATATGACTAAGCAGAGAGGAGTATTTTTGGAGAGGCAATTTTAAATTTAATCAAAAATATGTGCAAAAGTGTATAAGATTTGAGTAAATTGTACTATTCATTACTTAATCAATAGAGAGATAAATTATTTAAAGAGAGTATGGAGAATCTAGGATATCAAAATAAATTCATATTTTATTTTTTAATTTTTAAAATTATTTTAAGTTTTCTATAATTTTTCAATTAAAAAATCAATTAGTTTTTTATTTTAAATGTTAATATAATTAGAGACAAAGTTTCGATTGATTTATAATATCACATTTGCATATTTTAATTATTTTATGAATAGTAGAAAATAATAAAATAATTCATAAATATTATTCTTTTTAGAAATGAAAAAATTAGCAAACTTACATTCTTTCATATGAATCAATTAACGCTTTGTTTATTAGGGTTTGTGCATAAGATTATGTTTTAAATATCATTAAATAAAACTCTTATTAAAAGCAAAATATTTAATATTTATTACACAAAGAAAAGAAATGCCTAGAATATTGAGGAAGTTCTCTAACTTTATTTTAACTGCATAGGTATCATATTTTTGTATTAGTTAATATATTTTTTAATCTTACTTGATAATAGCAAAAAGTAATCAAAATCAATTAATCTTTATTTAATCTAATTTTACTATATTTTAAGATACATATTTATGCTTTCTCTCTATTTTCGGTTAAACTGGTCGTTTATAGACTTGTAGTTTAAAAAATTATTAATACTTGTACTAATCTCTCAAGATTCTACTTTCTCGAAAATAACATAACCTACTTAATTTATTGAATAAAACAGAGATTTATACTCTGAGCAATGTTATAATTGTAATAAAAAAGTAAGAGTCAAGCATGATTTTTTTTATTTAAAGACTCTTTAGAAAAAATAAATATTGTGAAATTCTTATATTTGCTAAGCATCTAATGCACTTGCAATTTATTTAAAAAATTAAATTTTAAACTACAATTTAGCTTAAAATTATTTCGAGGGCGAACGACACCTTAAACTATTTGTTTATTAAAGTAGTAAATAATTTATTAACTTAATGGTTACTATTAAATTTGTTTATGAATGTCATAATACTCATTCCCAGATTCAATTGAGAAATTTTATCAGAAAAGTAATTAAAAAAAGAAAAATAAAAGAAAAAGTCACATAGTATAGCAAACAAGCCAAATCATTTTAAATGTTTATTCAATATATATGCTTATTTCCTCTTTTAAATTTTTATTATTATTTATATACAATAGGAATATTCATAATATTAATATGATCGATAATATTAAGTCAAGCATAAAGTTATATAGCAATATTTGTAGCTTTCTTTCGTTATATTTCAATAAAGAACAAAAAAAACTATTTACCATTAATGGTTTTAAAGAACTTTAAATACAAATGTTATGTTAAAATTTCATTTTTCTTCTATGGAGTTACATTTCTTTTGACTAAAATATTCTATAAATAATGTGAAATCTAAACTAGCATACATATTATTTAGTTATTTTTAGATATTTAAGCATTACTAAGTTTATTGAGCGAGGATTAATAATAAAAGTCTATGAATCATTATCACATATAAATTAATAAAAGAAAAGCATGAATATTAATATTAATATTTTAACTTTTAATAAAGTCATTTATTCTGTTTCTATAGCACCAAGACAATTACAAAATAGGAATAAATAAATATACCTAATTTATAAGAATAATTGAAATTTTATCCTCATAATTTCTTTGTGTAGATATAAATTCAACTTTACTTGCTTAATAGAATTTACAACTAAAAATAACTATGCTAATGCGCGATTTTTGTTTTTAAAAAATAATCTATATATTTATAAGAGATTTCAATTTCAAATATTTTATGATAAAAATAACATCTATAAATAAATAGATTAAGCTAATATTTTTAAAAATTCAGCTAAGAATATTTTCTAGTAAATTATAATACAAAATAGTTTTGAATTAATCTCTATAATCATTATAATTTAGGCAATTAAAGAATAAATTCATGAACTAAATGTCATTAAGTCGTTCACAATCCTTAAAAAATCATTTTTTTTATTTATTTAAATTTAAACTGTAGATGCTTTAAATAAACTCTAAATAAAAATAATTAAGTTTTAAGTTAATTTATGCCTATTATTACTTAAATACGAAAAATGATTTGACAAATTAAATGAATCTTATCATTTTTTTTTAATTAATTTAAACTTTGTAAACTCCATAATTATCAATTATTTTTGATAGTTTCTAATATAATGAATTATAATTTTAATTATGATAAAATATTAAACAGTACCATTTAATTGTTAATTGAAAATTATTTTAAATTAATTTACATCTCCAAATCTTTATCATTAAATTGTTTAACTACTAATAACAAATCTGAAAATAGACAAAATTGAATAATTAGTACAAAATGAATTTTGGACAGTGATAATAAAGATTGGAGTAAAACATCCAAAGCTTTAGAATTAATATTTTTGGGAGTTGATAAATTTAATTAGTAATTTTTTAAAAAATTTTTAAAAAAACATTCATTTAGTAACTTTTTTTAATACAAATACTACCAATTTATTATTATTTTTAAATTGAAATGAAAATATTTGCTTAAAATTATTGGCAATTTACTGTTTATTATTCATTAAAAAGAGTTTACAAAGAGGTTTAAATAAATTTGAGAATAATATTAAATTAAAATTTAAAATCTTGATTTAATGATTTTATGCAATTAAAAATAATTTATCTACCTCAATTTGAATGGATTAATCAATAATTAGTATAAAGTCTTTAAAGAAAGAGAAATAACTCTATCAAGTTTGGAATAATTAGTTAAAGAAAATAGATTGTAACAAATAATTGACATCTTTAAGGTGTTTTTTGAAAAGAATTATGATGACAAAATATTTTAAGAATTATAGAATATCCTGCAAAAGTACAAAACTTACTTTGATAAGTACAATGATTATGGGAGTAAATCGTTTAGCTGGATATTTTAAGTTTTAAATGGTTTTTAAAATTATATAAAATTTAGCTTTATATAATTCATCTAATATAGTAATCATTATTTGTTAAGAAATTGAAAAATAAATATAACATAGATTTTAGTTTACTAATTTAAAAAAAAATTATCAAATTTAGTATTAAAAAGAAAGGTATTTTAAGAACCTTTATGGAAATAATATTTTATTATGTCTATATTATAGTTATATAGTCAAAATTGTGAAATTGTGAAATTAATTTAAATTAAATAATAATTAATTAAATTAGTGCCAGTTGAAATTGATGAATTTATACGATTCTGAGTTCATTCGATAGATAATTTAAAATTAGCTGGACTTTATTGCTAGAGGTACTATTTTATCTTATCTCAGAACGAGTTTACTTGACTTTAATTGAACACTTTAAATTAACTAAATAATACCTTCATATTAAAGTCAAGTAAACTCACTCCAGAGATAAGATAAAATAGTACCTCTAGTAATAAAGTCCAGCTAATTTTAAATTATCTATCGAATGAACTCAGAATCGTATAAATTCATCAATTTTAACTGCCACTAATTTAATTTAAATTAATTTCCCAATTCTGACTGTTTTACTATAATATAGATATTTCTTAAATTATTTATATTTAAACAAATTATTTATAACTATAACTCAATTTATACAATCCCTAATTATTACTGTTTTATAACTCATGCTGAAAAACTCGTAGAATTAGACGAAATAAAATAAGATATTAATAAAATATAAAATCAATACAAGAATGTACTAATCAAAAATATTAATAATGAAAATTACGAATCCCCTCTCTTTGAATCTTTATCTTGTTTGCATATCATTTAAAAACTTAGATACTCCAAAGTATTCTAATTGTGCTTCAAAAATTAAATTAAAATATTTAATATTTTATAAAGTAAATTTCTTGGCAGAAATATCTTAAAATTTGAAAGATGAAGAAATTAAAGAAGAAGAAGAAGATAAATTGGTATTTGCTAATTTGAAATGGTTTAAACTAAGAATTTAAGAAAACTATCCATTTTAGAATTTGATAATTTACTGTTCAATTACTTAAAAAATGGAGAATTTTCAACTTTAATAGATAGATTAAGAAATTATCCGACAACAAAGCTTTACATCAATGAAAAATATTTTTAATTGTTTATAGCAATACTGTTAAATTTTAAGATTAAATACTAAATTATCTTATAAACAATAATAATTTTAATGAATTAATTTTATAGGTAAATATTGTATGTTCCACTAAAATTTTTATCTGAATTTAGTTTTATTTTTGTTTAGGGAAAAGTTATAACTCAGAAAAATTAATTTTTTTATTCACTTAATATACTTGAAAAAAGTAGCATCATACATTATATTTTTAACTGTTTTTAAATTTGATATTAATCAAGGATTTTTAAAAATTTAACTGTAATTAATTAAAAATTATATCACTTTTTATTTGATCAATTTTGCAATTCAATCATAAATTAAACGAGAGATGCTTAGTTAGCTATTCATAATAAAAAAAGTAGAAATTAAGCAAATTTTTAATTGTGATTATCTCAGATAAAATTTACCATTGTTTGCTATTTTATTGCAATATATATATTTTTTAATTCATAATTTATTTTAGAAAAACATAAGATTATTATTAAAAATGACCTCACTGCATTCAATAAGTTAGATTTAAAAGATATCTAATCTTAGTTGAATGTTCTTAACTCCTTTTTACATTATTAAAATAGTGACAACAATCAGCACTTCTCATCAAAGCTTACTTAAGATCTAAGCAAATATGCAAAAATTTAGGAATTCAAGGATTAGTTGCAGCATATCATTAAACTTGATTTCATATTTAAGGAAATCTTTAAAAATTAAAACTTAATAAGATAGAATTTTTGAAGAGTAAGTGGAATTTTAAATGAAATATAGAATATGAATTTAAATGTACAAAAAGCAATTAAGATAAGAGCATTTACTCAAATATAACTTAGAATGCAGATTTTTCTCAAAGTGTATTTATCACGTATACCCAAGATTTTCTGAGTCTCCAGCACAGCT
Organism: Oxytricha trifallax; assembly: GCA_000711775.1. Classification (NCBI taxonomy): domain Eukaryota; phylum Ciliophora; class Spirotrichea; order Sporadotrichida; family Oxytrichidae; genus Oxytricha; species Oxytricha trifallax. The sequence continues at coordinate 14,063 of ARYC01001996.1, forward strand.
GTGCGGTTTATCTGCAAATCTAAGCCTCAGCACATTTTTTTCGCACTATTTTCGGTTCTTAATTCACAGTGTCCATTCAGGGTCTGTAGGCCTTATATACATAAATTCTTAATTATATTAATTATTATTTATTAAACTTATAAAACTTTAGTTATAAATTTATTAATTATTCTGTTAATTTATTTTCTCTATAGAGATTACTTATTAAAGATAACCATATTTAATTTTTAATAATTTTAAATTATTAAAACCTTATAATAATTAATATAATTAAGAATTTATGTATATAAGGCCTACAGACCCTGAATGGACACTGTGAATTAAGAACCGAAAATAGTGCGAAAAAAATGTGCAGAGGCTAAGATTTGCAGATAAACCGCACAGCTGTGCTGGAGACTCAAAATATCTTGGGTATACGTGATAAATACACTTTGTGAAAAATCTGCATTCTAAGTTATATTTGAGTAAATGCTCTTATCTTAATTGCTTTTTGTACATTTAAATTCATATTCTATATTTCATTTAAAATTCCACTTACTCTTCAAAAATTCTATCTTATTAATTTTTGGTTTAGTTAATAAATAACAAAATAATGTAGGATTTTATTATAATAGTAATAATAATAATTATATCACATTGAGGTCTCTGGGGACCCCCGATCTGATATATGTTTAATATATATATAAGGGTCTAGCCCTTTTCATTTTAAGTAGTCTGGTCTTCCGTAGACTTTTTTTGTCTTAATGTGGATATCCAGAATCTTCTTTCTCTTCCATCTAGTAACTCCTTTCCAAAATTTATTGTTGGTTACTTTCTCTCTGTGCCAGTTGTATAGAAAAACGCTCATTTCTTCCCCCTTCATAAATTTTAATTCAATTTTATGTGTGCCCCCAATTTGGACACTTTTAGGTTTGCCTCTGAACATTGAAATTTGTTATAAGTGTGGGAAGATTTTATTTTTAAGTTGGTCATAGCCATATCTTTTGGCTTCTGCATATAGAACAATTATGGTGTTTTCTGACGTTGATTTTTGAATGTTGAGATTGATCTTTGTGAAGTCTGGTGTTACAAATAGTTTGAATTCCTCCGTTTCTTCCGTACTTAGTTCATGCCAAAACTTATTCCTCAGTTTGGTGAAGTACCATTTAACTTGTTAGATTGACTGTAATGATAGATTTTAAAGGAAAATATCATCCATTTGGTATTTGATATCACCTAGTACTCTGAATTAAAGCTACTTCTGGAGTCTGTGGTTTACTTCATGAATAGTGTGGACCTTCCCTAAGTTTAGTTTGATTTCTGTGCTTATCTGATCAGATGAAAATATACTGGTCAGACTTTTCTGATGTGATATGTCATTAGTCGTGGACTTGAACTTGGGTTTGTTTCCTGGTTTGATTGTCGTGTCGATTTAGACTGGTATGTCTTCTGTCATTTCTACGTCTTCAAACACTGATCTTTCTCTTTGTTCTACAATAGCTTGTTGTATTCTTACTTAAGGTTAAGGTGGTTTATGTTTAAGGCCTCCTTGGTTGACTAGGTTTTCTAATGACTTAATAGCTAAGTTTGCTACTTTGAAGGTTGATTCTTGTATTACCTAGGGGTATTTAATAGTGAAGGCAAATTAATGGATTAGGGCAAGGAATCTTTCTTCTCTGAAGTGGTATTCAAAGTTTTTGTTTTTTTTAGCTATCGCTATGTCATGGATATGTCCTAGTTCCTTGGTTTAGTTGTATTTTTGAATTTTAAGGATCATAACAAAAAGTAAGTTAACATGTGACTGGAAGGCATTGAGGCACTTATCTTGTTGGCCTTATAGCACTTCTTGGCTTAGTGGAAAAGATTCATTTAATATCACGTCTGTTGTGTCCCTGCATTTTTATACAAGGGAGAAAAGACTGGTCTCTTTAATCGAGACTTCATCTATTACTTTCTTAAGGTTTAAGATTGTTTCAGTCTTAGCTTTCATGATTGCTGGAAGTGAAGTCCATCTCATGTTGTTTCTTTGTAACTTAATGTTATCAAAGTTAACCGATGTTTTAATGGGGGGTTGAGGCTACTAAGATTTCTTAGCCGAACTCTGTATTTGAAAGATATTTTTTACTTTCATTTATCTGTTATTTTATTAATCCGCCCCATTATCTTCAAAAAGAAGTTGGTTTGTCCCTTTGGTGTATTTTAGAGTGAGTTATTTAAACCCCTTCTTTATGTTACGACTCATTTGGGACTCAAACAACCCCAAAACCCCTGAAGTTGTTTGATTGAGTTTTTGATTGATGAAAGTAGACTATTAACGCATGCATTATTAGGGTTTTAATAGGGTTTATGTAGGGGTTTATGGTTTAAATATCAGGAATTTAAGTGAGAATATGCGAGGTTTGGGATCAGTTTATGACAGTGAATATATAGATTTATTGTTTAAGTTGCGTTATGGATGTAATGATTATAGTGATCAACTCAGACCTATTCTAAATTACACATCTATTGCAAGACTGCTCCATAAATCTCCTGCTACTGTTAGGTCACACTGTCTATTAGCATTGAATTTAAAGAGATAGCATCTTAATTCTAAGCCTAAAAGACCTTTAAAATTCTAGTAGCATCATATCGATTATCTTATTAATGATAAGACTCTAAAATACAGGGCTCATTTCTCTCTGGCCTAGAGGGCTGTGATGTTTCATCGCCAATTTCCTGAGCTACACATCTCTGCATAATCCAAAGCTAATATCTATAAAAAGAATGGTATATCTTACAAGACAGTCAATCGCATTAAGAGAGTGATCGATTTTAATGTTCCATTTTATAAGGATAATTTAAATTATATATTCGATTAAATGCAGAGGGCTTAAGAGCATAATATAAAGTTCATACATGCTGATGAGGCAGTATTCACGTTTAATACCTTCATATCGAGGTCTTGGTATATGAGGTACAGCAACATAGAAGTTTATGATCAAAAGGTTAAGGTATAAACTCATGCAATCCTTGGTGGAATCAGTGAAGATAGTGGGCTTGGGACTTATGTTATCCACCCTCGCTCTATTAAGACTGAATAATATATTAAATTTTTGCAATAGCTAAGAGATAAGTATGCTGAATAAGAAATTATCCTGTTTGTTGATAACTTATCAGTTCATAAAACTAAAGACTCAAGGAGAGAATATGAAAGGCTAAACATAACACCTGTATTTAATGTTCCTTATAGCCCTCAATTCAATGGAATTGAACTATATTGGGGCCTATTAAAAGGCCACTACAAGAAACTTCTGCTCTATCATCTGATGCACGATCTGAAGATAGATACAGTAGATTTTATTAAGAGTGCTGCTAAAAGAGTCAGCGATGATAAAGCAAAAGTATGCGCAAGAGAAGGGAGATTTTGTGTTTATAAATAAGTTTTAGATTTAAACGAATGAATAAGTTCACATATTAAATTTGCCCGTAAAAGGATTTGGCTTCTCTTTCTTTTCTTCCTCTTAAGGCTTGCTTGGGCCCATGTTTCTTCTCTTAGTGCCAGCTCCTGCATCTATGTTCATCTCTTCTGGCTTTTATAAATCTTTGAAGAGTCTCTTACTCAATTCATGCTTTACTTGAGACTTTCTCTCTCTGTTTAATTTGCTGCGCTCTTTCATCAAATATATAGCAGTACCAGGTTTTTCTATAAAGTTAGAAGTCTATGCTTACTTGAGATGAATGGATGCTTCTGCAGTTCCTACAGCCATGAGTCACTGATTTTGATTCCCTGCTTCTCTTTCTCTTCAGGAGAGATGCTGTAGCGTTTCTTATGAGCTTCTTAAATTACTTCACTTAAGTACTCTGGTTTAAGAGTTCCAAGAACTCCAAAGAAGAAGTTTCTCTCTGGTAACTTATTTGAGAGTTGTAACTTTGATGGTAGGTACAGAGCAACATCTGGATCACTCATCGCATCATCATAGAGATTTGTCACTGAGATTTCAGGGTAGTTAGGTATCTCAATCATCTTTATTTCATTGGTCTTAAAAGCTTTTTTCTCTTCACTTAGTAAGGCTTTTAAGAATGATATTTTTGTTCCTTCCTGAGTTGGCAAGAACAATCCAACTATGGTTAATATATTAGTATTTGATAAAAGCTTACCTTGCTATACCAAATATCTATAGAGGTCCTCCTTACTTCGAAATTTTCCTATCAATTCTTGAGATTGTATTCTCTTCATTGCATCATTCATAGACTCCATCTTGCTTCCACTTTCTATAAATGTTTATGAAATTTAAAATTATGGATATCCATTCTAAACTTACTAAAATTTTACTACTAAATAGAGAGATCCAACTGGAGGTCAACCTGAATAAGATAGTAAGAGAAAGATGGAAGAACTTTCTCCAAGTTTCAAAGTTTGACTTCCATTTTTATCAAACTTTCTCCATTAAATTGCTCCTAATAATAATTAATTTAATTAGGTGGTGCTCCTAATTTATTTAAAACTTAATTAGGTGGTTATATTAAAGTTCAAAACCGTATTAGGAGGTACATTAAAAAAATTAAATTTTAAAATCTCGCCTCCTAAATTTACAAGAACAGCTTTAGGAGCACCACCTAACTTCACAAAACACATTTAGGTGCATTTTAATGAATAAAATGGATGAATTAGTTTATAAATTATCACTAAATCTAAGAAATATAAAACTAATGTCTCGTACTCTGTTCTCATTAAACCTCTCTAAACCTTTCAGAATATGCTCTTACTCTTGTATAAAGGTAGAATTTAAATAGCTTGTATAATTATTAATAGTATTTATAAAATGAGCGGTAACTTACTTAGAAAAGCGGCATTGCTTGGTATTAGCCAGCAAAAACTTTCTTTCATGAATCAAAAGAAATTTGAGACTTGCGATGCCTCTACCTAGTACGAACCTGAAATTTTCTAACTTTAGGTATCAGACTTTGAATAGCAATTCAGTTGTTAAATAGAAATGCAGAGCTAAGAAATTTAATGCGAAGTTCCAAAGAAAATGGTTGAAGAGGAGGAAGAGAAAAAAGAAATAAAAGCATTACATTAATGTGAGGAGTGTGAGAAAAACTTCACTTATAAATCTGCTCTTAAGCGTCATATCTTAGAGCAGCATTCTAACAAGCCCAGGCTCTATCTTAAGCATGATAAGATAGATGGAAAATATTTCTGCCCTTACTGCAATAAGTAATACAATCATTCAAGGGATCTAAAAGTTCATCTATAAAACCATCATGGCAAGAAGTTTGAAGTAATAGATCCAGAGACTGGTGAGGTCTTCCTTTAAAAAAGAAAGCCAAGAGACCCTTTAGAAACTTTGGAACAAAGAGTAAAGAAAGAAAATAAACTTATTAAAGCAGTAAGAAACCTCCCAGCCTCAGAGATAGTAAAAATCACTCTTAAGATGCATGCACTTAAACTTCCAATATTGAATATAATTGACCTTAAAGAGTGTAAAGAAAGTTATCTTATCCTTGAGGATAAATTTGAGAAGAAAGTCATAACAGATAAGTAGTTCGCATACAAGATATTTCCGTTCAACTACTTCAAATGCGATGACAAGTATCAAATGGAATTCGTAAATGAATACCAAGCACTTACGAAGTCAAGAGATAGATAGTGCAGATTTATAATAAAGCTCGATGCTATTCTGCTTGCTCAAGATCATGTAGCTTTTCGTCTTCCTCTATACTAAATGACATTAAGAGACTACATTTAAGATTATTTTAATAAAGCTCGATGCTATTCTGCTTGCTCAAGATCATGTAGCTTTTCTTCTTCCTCTATATTAAATGACATTAAGAGACTACATTTAAGATTAAAGGACACCAAAGTAGTTAACTCTTATTCTTACAAATGTTTGCAAAGGCATTGAGGAGCTGCACACTCTTGGATATGTTCATAGAGATTTGAAGCCTGAGAATATAATGCTTGACTTTTCACCTCTCAGAGTAGTAATAATAGATTTCAATAGATCATAGAGAGTTGAAGCTTCAGGACTTGGCAACGTGTATGGTACTCCTGGATACTTTCCAGAAAGAGAGGACTGGAGAGATGGTGATATTAAGTGGGATATATGGGCTCTAGCAGCAATTATTTGTGAATGCGATATGGCAAGAAATGATTACTATAGCTGCAAAAGAGAGAAAGATTCAAAACAGAGAATACAGCAATATCTAGACTAGAATAAGATAAAAGGTAGAATGAAAGATATGGCTGAGTAGATAATTATTAAGCCTAATCACAGAGCTGACCATACAATAGACTAAATTGTAAGTTGGATAGGAGAGATAAAGTTTAGAAAGCTCCCTCATGATGCCAAAGTACTGTTTGAGTGAATAATAAAAATAAAACACTTGCATTACACACTAATTTATATTACATTATAACCCTAAACCCCTACATAAACCGTATCAAAACCCTAATAAAGCATGCGTTAATAGTCTACTTTCATCAATCAAAAACTCAATCAAACAACTTCAGGGGTTTTGGGGTTTTGACTACCTATCTATTAACTTTCTTAGTTAATAATAGGTTTTTATTAAAAGTATAAGTTTTTTTTTCAAATAAAATAAATAAATTTCAAATACAAGCAATTATATATATATATATGAAATTTCGAAAAAAAATTGTCAAATATATCAAGAAACTAAATTTTGAAAATTATTTTTACATTTAATGGAAAAGGTCTAGTCTTTATAACAAATTCTATTATTTCAATATATTTATTTTTGGAATCTTACACCTATATATAAAATATATGATGAAATATCAATAATTAATTTTCATACTAGAAAAAAAATTGTTAATAATACTTTTAATTGACAATTTATTAAAATTATTAAATAAATTAGAATTGACCCTTCATACTTCGACTAAAATTAGATAACTAAAATACAAAACTTCAAGTTCTAAATGATTAACTCAAAATTCTTACTAATTTTGAATAAGGTAAACTATCTTTGAATTAGATTATATTTGTGCTCGATATCTTTGGAGATATGTAAAAATATACATTTTTTTAATAATATTGAATTAAATCATTAAAATATATGTGTTAGTAATAGAGTATCTATATTATTTGGGAAAATTATAATAATTATTTTATCAGTTTTGTAAATAAAAGTAATTTAAATATATTTCTGTATAATTGTAACTCGTGCTTATAAGTTCATTTTTATTCTGCTTAAAATTATAGTTTATTTTTTAGTTAAATAAATAAAAGATGCCTCATAATTATAAATAAAATAAGTGATATATAATTCAAACATATGCCAAATAAATAAATATTTTAAATAAAATGAAATGTAATAAAATTTAATTTTAAAAATCAGAAGAATGGTGATGGGAAAAATTTAATGCTTCTTAGGACAGCAAACTAGCAGAAAACTTAGAAATTTTTTACAAAGATGTTAGAAAAATTTGACCAGAAAAGATTAAAAGCGAAAATGCTTTAAAACACAATTCTTTTAATTTATAAATTGTTTTTATTTATTATAAAATGTAAATATTGTTTTGCTTTCAAGTAACTAATATTTCCTGCCATAATGCTTTAAATATTTCAATTATGCTAATATTTTTATTAAATTCACAACAAACAGATTCTTTTTAAAATCGTTATTATTTTAATCACAAAAACTTTAAATTAATTTGTTTTTCCAAAAATTCTTAATTTAAGTAATAACAGAATTTGAGAAGTATAACATTAAAATGGATAATATTACCTCACTTCATAACACAGAATAACTAATGAAATAATGTCTCTCTAATATAAACAATTATATTGATTATTAATTTTAATTTGTTTATAGTATTGATTTTTAAGTTCCTTAATTTGAATTATATTAATTTCTCTTAAATAATTAAAAAATAGACAACATTTTATTATTCTAACTACAAAGAGTTCATTTTTATTTGATTTTTGTAAATCCTGATTAAGACTACAACTACCTCTATGAAAGCCTAGATGACGATACCCTACTTAATAATACGTTTATTAGTGACATGAATTAAGTGAACCTTTTCTTTCTAAAATTAGATAAGGCCCTTAGAGATGCAACTGAAACTTTTATATATTTATATAAATAAATAATTAATTAATTAAAAAAATTAGGTTTATTTTGTAATTAAGAGCAAAATGAATTTTAATTAAAAATTTTTTTAATTTAGATTTCATTAAATTAATTAAAAAATAATATATTTTTCTGTTTTTATTATTATCTTTTCATTAAAATGGAGCAAAATATCCATTAAAAATCATATTTAAAAATAAATAGTGCTTTACTGATCTTTTAATAGCAATAATATTAATCTTTTTTAAAAAAATAGTAAATAAAAATAATAAATATCACGTTTTTTGTCTGCTATTTTTTTTATTATAAGTTAATAAGACATAAATTTTTCCGAATCATTAATATTATCAACAAAAAGATTTATTATAAAACTTGCCATTTTTATTAATTAATCAAACATTTTATTCTTTTTAATCTTATTATAAAATTATTCTACTTCTATAATTTATTTGCTCAACATCATTAATAGGACAGTAGATCAGTTTGTTTAAAAAGATAAAATATTCCACACAAGATTGCACAATTGTAGTGAGAATATACAGCAAATATAGACTATTTAAAACTTAATTGGAAACACAATTAAAAAAACTAATTTTTTATTTTTCTTGAATTGAATGTAAAAATCAATTAAAAATACCGTAATGTTCCATAAGTATATATAAAACCCCATAGATCAATTAAAACATGAGAATTGGGGTTAAGAACAATAAAATTAAGAATTAATTATTATTGGCGTATAATTATAATGTTTGGGCTAATAATTAAAACTATTGGCTCGATTAATTGTCCTTATAAAATAATACAATCAGGGTGTGTAAATTTGATTTTAGCCTAATTATTTATATTATTAGCCAATTATAATTAATTTTTAATCTAATTGTTCTTAACTCCAATCCTCGCTTCTTAATTGATCTATGGGGATTTTATATATATTTTTTGTTTAAACACAACTGAAAACACAATTTAAGTGATATATTAGGTTTTAGAGACAGGTAAATTAGTTTGGTCTATAAAAGAAGATAAATGCGATTTAATGATAAATTATGATGGCCTTAAGAAAAATATGACAATTGACAATGAGAAAATCAATTCACATAGTTTATTTATATTATTTGAAAAAATAGTGGAAAAGCAATTCTGCTATCACACAACAAACATTTTAACAAACAAGATGAATATGAAAAAATATAAATATCAAATGCTGAGCATTTTACAAGTATCGTAGCTTTATCTTAAAATCTTTGTTAGCTTATTACAGAGTTGTTCTAGAATAAAGAATTATTATTTAATTTGATTATATGATGCAGCATAAAAAATATAGAAATCAAGCAATTCAAATTATTGGAATAGCAAAATGAGATTTTATAGAACTAACTATAAAATTTAATGAAACTAAATAATGCTAATATTTTGATAGAATATATTAGGCTTTACAATGAAATAAATGGTTTTATAAATCATAATTTGATAAGTACTTTAAAAGTTAAATGAAAATTATACGGAAATTTATATGCACTTAAAACTAACATTAAAAGACAAAATAATTTTTGAAACTAAAATAAATTATTTCCTTATAATTATATTTTCTTTTGCTTAAAAAAGCTTGATTTAAACTGAATTCAAATAAAAAATAAGAGCTCAATAATAAAAAGAAGATAATTTTTCTCTAAAAATATTAGTAAATTTTTTAATAAGTTAATATTAATAATATTTAATTAATTAAATATTTCAAAACTATATGGAATAAATAATTTTTAATTAATTTATTGCGTTATTTAAAAATTCCTTGAAAAGATATATATTTAAATCATAATTTACAAATAAAAAAATAGGATAAATTTAATTTAGTTTTTAATTTAGGAATTCAATTAATAAAAATAATAATAATAAGCAAAGTTACTTATGATATTGATATATTTTTAAAGCATATTAAATTTCTAGTTTATTTTTTTAATTTTTTATAATTAAAATTAGATAAACTTAAAACGCATTATTTTTGAATGGTCATCTTGAGTTTCAAAGAGATTATCGAAAATTAAAATTAATAAGATAAGAGAAAATAATTTTTAATCTGAAAAAGTAAAATAAAAAATATGAGTATTATTAAAAAATAATTAATTAAGAAAAGATAATTTTATAAAATATTAATGTTTTTATTGTCAAATGTAATATCTTCATAATTTTCTTATAATGCTGGAATATTTATAAAAGCTTTTAGAATATTAAAATATATATGATTCCTATCATCGAATTAATAATTTCAATTTAATTTTACATTTTGAGATCATATTCAAAAATCATCTGATAAAATATTTTCATTATCAGATTATCTAGAAAATTCAGAATATTATTTGTAGTATTTGGGTAAATTTAAAACGAAAATAAGCTAAAAATACTGATGTTTGTCTTTTATACTTTTAAATTAATATAAGAAAGTCCTTCAAAATAGCTTGTTGTAATTTCTGAATTATAGATATCTTATCTTAAACCTAATAAAAAACTCACAGTTAAATAAAAAAAATTATAATGAAACATTATTTTAGCAGATTTTTTTCTTTAACAAAATACAAGTTTATACAAATAATAAATTATTTAAGATATATTTTAAATAAATTTTCTAATCCTCATCTATCATTATATTTTAAAAATTAAAATTAAAAAAAATTAATATAGAATAACTTAAATATCTGTTAATTTCTTTTTTCACTCAATAAAAACTAAAGGATTGGAAAAAATTTTTGTTTGATCACAGGACTAATTATTTTATATATAAAAATAAATTAAATACTCTAAATTTAAAACAACTTATTAATACTAAAAGCTGATTAATATATTAATTAATAGCAATAGATTATAAATTGTTTAAATATTTTGCAAATATGCATAAATATTATTATGAATATTTAAATTTTCTTCTATTTCAAAGTTCTTCATTAGATTATTCCTTACTTATCTCAAGTACCGAATAAATCTTCAAGAATTATATATATTGCTTTTTCTGTTTAAATAATAAAATAAATTATTCTTTGAAGGTTATATTCTCTTAAATTATAAAAAATTTAAATAATAATAATTTGATGTTTAATGATAAAAAAAATTATATACATTTAATATATAAAAAATTAACTATAATTTTCATGACTATTTAATGTTATTTTCAAAATTTATTTAACAATTTACGATTCGAAAAATTAATAGAATCAAGAATTTTTAACAAGATCTTGGATTTCTATCTTGAAAATAATTAAAGACTAAAAAAATTGTATTTTTAATTGATTACTTAATAGACTATTTAATACAGTTATATTTAAAATTATTATGTATAAAACAGGATATTTCTATCCTATTTTATAATACTTCGTATTTTAATATTGAATAAATACTTTGGATTAAAAAGTTAGAATTGATTTTAAAAAAGGAACTATTACATATTCTAGTTGCCTTTGAGATAAATTGCTCAAATCATTGGCTTAATAATTTGTTTTTAAAAAATATAAAACATTATGAGATGATTATAGTAGAAATACATTTGAATTTAGAAAAATAATTAAGATTAAATATATAATATTGCAAATTCTTGTCAGTATGTGGCCAATTTGAACGATCTTGAGCTCATTCAATAGAAAATTAAAAATTAGCTGGAAATTATAATTGGTTGTACAATTTTATCTCATCCAGGGAGCGAGAAAACTTGACTCTAATGTGAGAGTACAATTAAAAAAATTTAGAGGTATCCAATTAGTGTCAAGTTTTCTCGCTCCCTGGATGAGATAAAATTGTACAAACAATTATAATTTCCAGCTAATTTTTAATTTTCTATTGAATGAGCTCAAGATCGTTCAAATTGGCCACATACTGACAAGAATTTGCAATATTATATATTTAATCTTAATTATTTTTCTAAATTCAAATGTATTTCTACAATATTATTCTAATCATTAATTTATCTCAATACTCATTTATTCTATATAATGATTTTGGATTTGCTCAATATAAAAATGTCTCTTGCATTGTATACCAATATTAAGATCATACTCTAACTATATACTTAAAAAAAGCAATTTATATTTCTATTCTGTCATAAAAATTTCACTCCCAGAATTTTACTATTTATTGATGTTTTCAAGCAATAATAAAAATTTATAATAAGCTGTGATTATAATTTTAAAATCAAATTTACCTATACTATGTTATGTCTTACTTCCCAAATAGTTTACTACAATCAATCTTTATAATATATAAATTGTTAATTTTTAAGTTATATATTTATCTATAATTTGGTGAATGGTTAACTACTTCTCAAATCCCTAAGATAAACAAGCTTTCTAACGAATCGCCCCTGCTTTCAGAACAATATTTGACACCTTTGACTTTCATTCAGAAGTTCTAAAATTAGAACCCTTAAATTAAAATTTGGATTGTGAAGGGTAAATAACTAATTTGGGATAATAAGTCGAAGAGATTTTTGAAATAATTTAAAACGATAATTAAGATAACATGTTTTTCGATATAAATTTGACTTAATCTAATTTTCCCCCTTATATTTTAAAATCTAGTAAAATTAAATGGGAATAAATATTTTTGAAAAACAATAAAAGTAAAATTTCTATTTAACATATATTATATCTTTTTAATTGTTAGCTAAACTAATAAAACTTATATACTAATTATTCTAAGAAATTATGTTTAAATACAAATTAAAAATATCAAACAATTTCAGTTGATATTGTAATTAACCATCCATAGGATATGTTCTTTTCTATTAATTATCGAATATTGCCAATGAAATAGCTTTTTATTTTATCAAAATATCTTAAAATTCGTTTATCCCTCTTTTTTTATTCTGCATATATTTTATAATCAAAGATTATTAAAAATTCTTATATAATATTGTAGGAATACAATCGAAATGGGGAAATTAAATATATTTAAATTAAATTTAATATAAATCAAAATCTTGGCAGTTAAAGTTGGCCAATTTAAACGATCTTGGGCTCATTCGATAGAGAATTCAAAATTAGCTGGACTTTACTATTGGCGGTACTATTTTATCGCATCCCTGGAGCGAGATAACTTCACTTTAATTAAACTCATCTAAATTCATTAAATTATACCCTCACATTAAATCGAAGTTATCTCGCTCCAGGGATGCGATAAAATAGTACCGCCAATAGTAAAGTCCAGCTAATTTTGAATTCTCTATCGAATGAGCCCAAGATCTTTTAAATTGGACAACTTTAACTGCCAATAATTTAATAAATAATTAATTTAGATATATTTAATTTCCCCATTTCGATTGTATTCCTACAATATTTGTCGAGAATTTTAAGCTTTGAACAAATCATATATGTTCGTCTATTATAAATTATTTATATATACATTAATTTAAATAACTCTAATTTTTATTAAAAAAACAGAGCAATTTGATTGTTTTAAGGGATAAATAAGCAGTGCTTATAGAAGTAGTAAATGAGTTATCTCAAATTAAATTTTAAACATATCAATGTTTGATACTGAAATTTAGCCATAAATCTTAGTCGTGAAGCAGATTTATCATAATGAGTAGACTTGACAGTCATGAAGTAAAATAAAACTCCATAAAAACCACCTCGCCACTACCCGCTTCATTAAAAAAAACCAAGATAAACCCCATGGTTCTATTAAGAATGGAAATATGGGAGAAAATATAAGAAAATGAAGAAAAAAAAGAAGAAAATACTTACTCGTGGTTGGTTGAGGAGTCTTTGTTATCTTGTTGGTTAAAAAATTTTGAACTGGCAAAAAATTAATTTTAATTTGTAGAGATGGTTTTTGCTTTAAAGTTTAATAATCCTACTAGTGTTTTTAATATTGCTGGAATAAATTTTAATTTCTGATAAGATAATATTCTTTAATCAATATATTATTCTAATTATTTCTATTTTAGCAATTAAACTTGATCTGTTTATTCTTAACGCCTTATTTAAATTCTTAATAGAATCATGGGGTTTTATCAGCTAGAATAATTTAATAATAGAGCTCGAATAAGATCAACACGATGGCATGAATGGTGGAAAACGCTTACTTGTCCTATTGCCTTTGAGATTTTAATCTCTATCCTTTAGCAGCAGTGCTAATTAATATTGTTGCTTACATAGTAACTCAGTGTTAATTAAATTATATCTCGAAATTAGTCAATTAAAAATCACTGAGATTGTAGTAAAAAAAGAAGCATAGTTAAAACTCAATTAAAATAAGCAAAAATTAGCTATTATTTGTCTAAAAAATTTAAAGTTATTTTCATTATTAGAATTAATTAAGTTACCTCAATTCTTTATATTTTATTCATATTCTTTCCTTCATTTATTTTATTTTTAACAAGAATTAAAAATGCCAAACTATTAAAATCAAATAATTAAGTGAATAAATTTGCAAGTTACTAAAATTTGAATGAGAAGACACAAAATATATAAAAAATACAAATCTAATTTAACCTAACTTAAATAATTTTTCATATTCAAAATAATTAATATATTGAGAAATGGAGGTGTTTAGATTTATAATGTGAATTCATCTCTAGATAATATTAAAGCGATCGCTAGCATATTTTCAGTTTCTAAATACTATCCAAAAATCTCGCAAATTCATTTTTGCAGTAAAAATACAAAAGTATACATATTTATAAAAATAATATTTTTTAATTAAGCTAAAAATAGAATAATTAATTCAGTTTTGCAAATAGAAAGATTTTTCTTTGAAAATTACAATAAAAACATTTAAATAATATACTATATAGGATAACTATGCTAAATTAAAAAATAGTAAATAAAATAAAAATATTATTAGAGAATATGCATAAGCTTGTTAAGATAATTTTTTAAATCATAATTATTTCATGGTTTATTATATATAAATTTTCGATTCCGGTATCACTCGGCTTTTACGAGGTAAGTCCAGAATCTGAGAACCTCCTCAGAATACGTCACGATAGGTAAAGAAGGACCACACCAACAAAAGTGTCGACCGTTGATCATATAAGTCTTGTTAAAACAAAATGATACACCTATCATTTCAACTTAAGTGCAAAAATGATAGGGGAGGAATTAGTAGAAAGACAGCTTGGATTCTCAGATTGGACTCTATTTGCTGATGGAAAAGTATGGAACAAACAAACCTTACATAAGAAATCTCAGCAGAGTATCACTTGGGGTTTTCCCTCCTCAGCAAAAGCCAAACAATAAGTCTTTATTGGGAAGGGGTTTTACCTAAAATATAAGCACTCAATAAGAAAGTCAGCCAAGGCATAAAAAAAGAAGAATTCATTCAGTAGTGCACAAGACTTTTAGACCATACAGTGGGTTCCGGCGTGTTCCTAATTGTGTTAAAATGTTAGCATGAGTCAGATGCCTGAGCTGGCCTCCTCGTACCTTCAGGGGAGAGTTGACTGACGATGTCGAAAAAGCAAAAGGATGAAGTAATATATCTAGTAAAACTATCTTGCTGGCATAATCCCCGGTATTAATTTCAAATAAGCTTTAAATAATAATAACAATGTATTAATTTTGAGGGGGAGAAGTATACTCTATTCAAATCTACATATTACCAAGGCTAGTACCATACATAAATTTTATTGCCTTACTTTTTCTGATTCTTTTAAGTTATTTAATCTACTATAGTTTGTACTATTGTATGATTTATCTTTAGCTTTCTATAGATATAATTTTGATAAATATTCAAGATTATAGATTAACAAGTGTTCTTATTAAATTTAGGATACAGTTTGAAATTAATTTTAAGGATTTTTAGAGTTTGAACTTTTTAAACTTCATATTATTTGAATAATGAAAAATTTTAAAAGAATTTATTAGAATAATATTTTTTAAAATTTAAACTTAATGTAAACAAAAATATTATGCCATAAATCTTTTTTTTCAGTAAAATAACTAGTAAAAGAAATATTAAAATAAATTGCTGCTTATTTTTATAATTGTGGTAGAATCCTTTCTAAAACATGAATTATAAAATAATACATTAAAAATAAATCAATCACTTACTTTTAATTGATTAAATAAATTAATTGGCTTAAAGTTTCATATCTTTATATCATAGATTTTATAAAATTAAATGCAATTTCAATTAATTCATATAAATATTAATAAAAGTATATGAAGTAGTTTCTTTTATACAGAGAGCTGTTTTGGCTCCAATGCACATCAAATAGCAAAGAATATTTGTGCTTTCAAATTTTTAGAAGCTTTAAATGCAAGTTTAAATTGAATCTTACAAATATCTCCAAAAATTATAAAAATAAAATCAAAATAACAATAAAATTCCACATTACCTTTACATCTTATTCAATTATAAAATAAGTTATATTAACGTTTATTAATAAACTTTTTTTTTTAATTTAAATTATATATTTAGTGCTAAAGTTATATAAATTAGAAAAGAATTTTTAATTTAATGTAATTAAACAATAATAACATAGGAAGGAGTCAAGAATGAATCATTTAAAATATTTTACAATTATGAAGTAAATAAATTAAAAATGTTTAATATAAATTATAAACTATTCTTAAAATATTTAAGTTAACTGGGTTCTAGGGGTATATTTAAAATATTTAAAGGCTATACCTTTATTTATTCATTAATATTTTTAGTATTTAGATTAAAATATAAAATATCATTTATAGATTATGTTGAATTTTGAATTTTCACTTTAGTTACCCATATTTACCACTAAACAAAAGGATCAAAATCAATAATGGAAAATTGAATTTAATATTAATACTGATTAGTTTAATTGATTTTTACTTGTATTTTTATAAATACCTTATTGATGAAATGCAAGTATAAGATGACTTCACAGATTTAATAATCTAAGACTAATATATTCAGAGATTTTTTTCTGTATGCAAAGCTAACTTAGTTACATATTTTTTTCCTCATATGTTTTGAATTTAAAATTTAAATATTTATTAATTAAACATCAGACTCTGCAGGATTAGGAAAAAGCCTAAGGATATAACAATAATTAGAGTCTTAGAAATAAAATAAAGAATATATTAGAATTCCAATATAAGGCCAGATGTCTAAAGAAAAGATTATTAAAATTCATTAACAAATCATACAAGATAAAATTAATTTAAATAGAGCATTAGCAATTCACTATGATATTTATCCAACTCTGAATGAAGACTTAAATATTTATTATAGTCTAATATTATCATAGTAAAATTAAGGAAAAAAAATTAAATATCATTATGTTTGAGTTGCTACTTTTCAAGGGAATAAACAATGGTCATTAATAGATATATGACATCTAAAATGATATTAAACAATTAGAAATAATAATTAAAATAAAATTTAGTAATTATTAATAGAAATATATAGATTATGAATAATTATATATTAGAAAATGTTATTTAACCAAAGCTTTAAAATACAAATAATTTAGTTTTTAAATTCATATGCATAATTAACTTTTACTAAATTTTAAAGAAATCTAAACCCATAGAGTCATTTTAAGATTAAGAAATTTATAAAATGTCATAAATATTTAAAAACTGAAATTTAATAAATTAGAAATAATGGGTTTTAGAAAATATTCTTTTGCCATAAATATTAAATTCATCCTCTTTTTAGTAGTTCAAAATTATTTTCAATAGTTTTTTTTGGTATTTTTAGTTTTAATTATTATTTATTATTTAGGTTTCTCATTTTTCCATTCTAATTCATATATGCTTTTATTTTTTGTAAAAATTTAATTTCTTAAAGAATTCTCTATTTATCTTATACTATTTCCTTAATGAATTTCTCATAATTTTTAAACTTTCTTCTTAAGAAACTTGCACTGTGATATTGTAGTTTAATTCAAATAAATTTATATTTAAAAAAAAGATGAGATAATAGAAAATTAAAAATTTATCGTATGTTCTGATAATTATACAAACGAGAAGAAATGATTTAATTAGAGTTCGAATCTCTCAGAGGAAATGATTTTTTTTAACTGATTGTAATTTTTAAAAATAGATAAAAATAGTATTCATTCTATTTAAAAATTACAATCACAATTACCCCTATTGCATCAAAATAATAATTATGGGGTTTAATTAAATTCCTCAATAAAAAAATAATTAATGAAAGGAAATTCAAAATTTAACAATCATTATCATTCACAAAAGCATACTTAAGTACAATTAATAGATATTATTACCAATAAATTTAATTTTCAAAAGATTTTTAAATTTCTATTAGTTTTTATGTTTATTTGTTTTTATAAATCATATTAATAGGTCATTAAAATATTATCTCAAACTCTAATTATTGAGAAACGATATTTATTTATTTTATGTAAACAAGAATTTAAATTGGGAAAATAAAATGTTAAATGAAATATTATGAATTGTAACTTCCTTTTTCTAATTTTCAAAAATTTTTAATTATTTTAAAAATTTCAAAAGAATTCTTATATTTATTTGCAGTACATTGCATAATTATATAGAAATAGTTTAAACTAAAATATAAGAGAAGCCAAAATAAAGTTAAGGCTTCCAATCATTTTTAAAGTTTGTGCAGAGTTGTGTTTAATATATATTTTTATTCTTAATTTAATATAACTCCAAAAGTTAAAATTCAATATAGAATTGTGTTAATATTATAGAGACATAAATTAAATGAGTAATATATTAGTTTTTTATATTATTAATTTAAAAAAAAATCATAAACTTAATTTTTTATTTAATTTGAGAGATTTTAATTTTGAATGTGTATTTAATATTATTCTTAATCTTAATTTCAATTTTCTTCATTCTAAATTTCTCCCTTCTATTATTATTTATAAATTTAAAATAATATTTACTTATCGATTTACTCAAAATCTCAATGAATCACTATTATTAATGCTGAAGAACTTTTGATATTTTATTTTGTGTTATTTTAAAATCACTATGTAATAATCAAAAGAAAATATAAAATATTATTATGGATAGAAATTAAAATATTAAATAATTATGAGTTGCAAATACTTTCTGACTTTAGTGATCAATTTATTCAAGTTTAAATTATTTTTTTTAAGAAATAAATAATTGAAGTATAATTAGTTCTATTTAGATAAATAATATTCTTCACAATTACTTTTACCAAATATTTTGGGTATTATCATATATTATTTGTAATTTAACAATAATAAATAATTAATCATTCATATAAAATATATTATTTAGAAATTTTTAAATATTTCATTTTTATCAATACTGAATTTATTTTTATATAAAATACATATGTCCATTTTATAATTAGATTTATCTTTTTTTTAATTTCACCTTGAGTTATCATAAGAAGTATGCTATTATAATAATACATTATTTTATTTAAAATTTAAAACATAGAACCTAGTAGCAGTAAACGAGTAATCCCAAATTAAATTTTAACATATCACCGTTTAATATTAAAATCAAACCATCAATCTTAGTATTGAAGTGGACGTTTCTGAAGTGAGTTGGCGTGTCAATACTTTATGTTAATTTGTAAATTAAAAAATTCAGTAAAAATCACCTCTATACCTCACCGCTTCACTAAAATACCCTAGTCTGCACTTGACAGGGCTTCACATAGTAGGATGTCCGACAGAACTCGAATGAAGCTCACTTGGTGATAGGAATGGTGAAAAACTCTTACGAGTCCCACCTCTGCTGGGAATGTAGTACCTGTTCTTGGTTGTGAACGCTTAAGCATCCTAATACGATTTACGAGGATAATCTTTATAGTTGACTTGAATGGTTTTCATCTTCTAACTTTGCTGAGAACAACCTTCATCCAACTCCTTATTTCCTAGGAAACTAGAATCACTGTAGTAGCTCATTATTTGCAGAAAATCTTAGGACCCTAGCCCACTTGAGGAGTGTAATAGCTAGCAGATTGAACTCCGTCCACTTGTCTTAAATGCGATGAGCCTAGCAACCCTGCTTACTCTCAGCAAGCCTTAATATTGAAGAAAAATCTTTTATTAAAAAGTCAGATAGGGTAAGTACCTCAACTAGCAATTAACTTTCTAATTCAATAGTAATAGCAGAACCTTTTATATTCTTCAAGAAAATATTTAAAATTATTCAACTTCGTTTGTTTCAATAAAATATTGAAAAATAATAAGTTCACAATATAAACTAACCTTAATAATTTCTAAATGCCAGTATAACATTTTTAGAATCGCATATCTTTTATGTTTAAATAAGTTCTAAATTTATTAAAAAAAGTTGTATATATAGTCATTATGTTAATAATATCTAAATAATTGAGAAAAAAATATAAATATTCTCAATTAATTTAAGCATAAAAATTGTAGATTATATGCCTATTTAAGCTATAAACTAATGTTAAAATAAAAAAGAAATAATTATATAAATTATGTATTTTCAGTAATTAAATATTTAATTATTTGACTTAGCAATAAGATCATGAGAAGAAATACTTTTTCAAGTATTTGAAAAGCCAACAGCACATTAACTGGAATATTAATGATTTGTAAATTGATTAAAATCCACAATCCAGGCCTCAATTAGTATTAAGATCTATTAATTTGATTTAGAAAGGAGCTCGTTCAGTTGATTTTATGAATAAAAATATAATTTATTAAGTAGACTATTTTTATTGTAAATAATCTCAAATAAAAAATAAAATCTTTTTCTACTTTAAATTATAATAAAAATAATAAAATTATTTCCGATTAATGTTTTAAATTATAAAACTAAAATAATAGTCAATATAGTAGGTTTTATAATTTATATTATTAGTATAAGAAATATATTAAGGATATGTAATATATCTTTATGAAAAATTATGTGATCCTTTAACATTATATTGCATATTATTTTTATGGCACTTTAAAACCTAAGCCTAATTGCTATTATATTTTACTATATTTTAATTTGATAGATTAAGGGATAAAAAGATCTTTAATTCTATTGAATCTGCAAAAATCTTACAATCTGATTTACTTAGAGGTATAGAAAAGCCAAATTTTTATATGATTCAATCATATTTCGCATTTGCAGGGGATTAACTGATTAGAATTTTGGAAAGTTACAATTTTACTAAGGAATCCCTGGAGTTTGCGTTTTAGGGACAAGGAGAGCAGTTTTGCTTTGAGTTAATAAGTGCTATATTGGAATTTTCTAAAAAACTTACTATCACTAATTAATAGATGCTTCATACCTTTTAATATTTTCGAAATATTTCAATAGATGTATTATAATTTTCCCTATCAAATTATTCCAAAATTGATTAATTATTTCTATAAAAAAAAAGATTGTAATTGCAATTAATCATAATATTTAAACTATAATACCTAACAAGAATTAATTAGCAATGATTAAATCAGTGAGGAGTAGTTAGATAAAGATATCCATATTATTTATTAATAATTAATTATGAATTTATCTTAAAAATTTTCTTATAAAGTAAAGACATAAGATTATTCTAGCAAGTTTAAAATGATTCTGCATTTATTACCATTAATGACGATGGGACTATTACACCAATTTTCAGAAGAGAAAGCGACCTACCAAGTGCGATGCGGTTATATTATAATAATCTAATCCAGTAATCAGCATCAACTAGAATCAAAAATAGAAAAGATAGTCAGGACTTATTAAAGTAGATATATGATATTATTAATGAGACATAAATTAATAAAATATTGATAACTTTTCACTTTATATATGTTTCATGTGTAATTAAAAATCTGTTTATTAAAAATAATTATTGCTGAAGTTTAGAAATGAGGGATTATATCATTTAAGATATATTGAAGAAACTTTGTCTGATAAATTTAGATAATATTAAAGTGATTTATAATTCTATAGTGAATTAAAGCTACTAACTAATCCGAAGAAGATTATTATTAGTTGTTAAAGTTCCATTAAAGGATAATTTATAAATTTTTAATTTCTTTCGAACTATAGAATTCAACATTATTTAATTTACCCTATAATAATAAAATTCTGCTTTTATAGGAATATTAAAGGGAAACCTCTTCATTTGAAAGCATGAAGGATACAGAAGCTATTAAAACTGTTTTAAAAATATGGAAATAAATTTTTTTTAAAATAATTATATTTGGGTGTTGATACCAGGACGTCCCAGGTGACACCAGGACGTCCCAGGATTACCAGGACGTCCCAGATAATATATTAGTGTAAAAGAATAAAAATTGCTATTTCTTTTATATATAAATTCTTATTAATTATAAATAATAATCAAAGAAATGTTGCTTCAAAAAAGCTTAATATAATAATCCTATTCATTTAAATAAGATTTTTGATATTTCTGAAATACATTTTATTTAATAATATGCTTTTTTTTAAAATCAAAAATAAATTACAAAATTTATCATTCAAATTTTACAATGTGTGTATTTTATTTTAAATTTAATATTACTATAGTTTAATATAAAGCTTAAATAAATATGAATGTTTTTAGTATTGTTCTATTAAAAAAGTTATATAACCAATTAATTTTATGAATAATAGTTGATAAATTAAATGTTGCGTGCACTATTTTTTAATGTAAGATGCAAGATAAAATATTTTAATAATAATTAGTTTTTCCAATTCTAATATATTTAGGTAATCAAAAATATGGAAAATTAATCATTTATTTAATTGTAAAACATATCTTGCTTAGAAATACCATAGAAATAATTAATAATTTAATAAAAAAATTAAATATTGTACAAAAATATTATTATCAATAATTACAGAATTGCATTAAGCCTTATTTTTATTTTTGTTGGGAAATTATTTATTAATTTTGAATTTATTTTATTTATAATAAGAGTACAGAATGCCATACTTTAGATACATTTAAATAATTTCTTTATTTTAAATAAATAAAAATAAATTATTTTCTAAATTTTTAAGTCTCATTCATCTGGCCATGACCTTGTAAAAAATAGCTATCTTGCTCAAGCTTTAATTAGGTCTTAATAATTTTTCTAACATTCCAAAAAATTTTATTTAAGATTCTCCACACTTTTAAATTTGAATACTTTATTATATATCATCAACAGTTTCACTAATAATTCTAATATAAGGAAAATAATTAAACATGAAACATGATCTCTCGCAATACTTTCAAAGAGTATGTATGATGGCAACAAATTTTTTATTGAAACCAATTTATATAGTTTTTCTATGCGACATTGGTAATTATTACAATCATAAAAGCATGATCTATATACTTCTCTGATAAAGTATACTTGATGTATAGTTATGATTAGAATTTAAACGATAAATAATTATTGATAGGATGTCACATCCTTATAACTCAAAAAAATATTGCTTAGGTATCATGTACTATGAGATCTTTTATGATTTTTTTATTAAAAAGATTCCATGTTTATTTATATTAATTAATTAACGATTATAATTTAACAATTAAACTTTTTAAGAGGCGTTGACTGACTCAGATTTTTCATAAGATGCAAACTCACCTTAGACCCTGCTGTTAATTATTTTGATTTGGTAAAGAAGGATGGGTCGCCTTTCCTTACACCGCTCGGTGTAACATCCCTTGGCCCAACCTTAAAATGTTCTAAAAGAATCTTTTTGTGATACTTCGTGTTATGGTTTTAAATTTTTTTATACTTATGAATATTCTGGGACGTCCTGGTGATCCTGGGACGTCCTGATAATCTCGGGACGTCCTGATTTTCCTGGGACGTCCTGGTATCAACACCCTTATATTTGAATAGGTGGCATGTTTCTATGGGCAAGATCCTGGAACTAGCATACTCAACATTGGGAAATAAACCTCACTGGAGGGTTGATTAATGGATTCAAATTTCAAAAGGATGAAGTTGTATATCTAATAAAACTATCTGGCTGGCTTAAGCCCCAGTATTAACTTCTTTAAATAACAATAATAACATTTGAGTATAAGAACAATTAAATGATTTTTAATAAATATTATTTTTTATTTAAAAATTAAGGGAGGTACTTCTCCTCGTTAAATTATTTTATTTTTAATAAGCTATTGACAAGATATTTAGAATTTGCAGCAAAGATTTAAGTAGATTTCATAAAGAAGTCTAAGAAAATAAACGAAGAAATTTCGATCCCTATAGAATATTCTATTTATGAGTTTTAGATGAATTTATTATTTAACATTAAAAAGTTTTAGAAATTGGCAATTATTTAATTTTCATAATAGTATTTACCGCAGACAACTTCTTAAAGATGAATCTAATTTACTTAAGAATAAGAGCTAAATAAGTAGTTACAATTATGGGTAAGTTTTTTATTTTAACTAATTTGTTATCTAGGTGAAACTGGAGTTGGTAAAACAGTTCTCATTGAATACTTAAAAGATGTTTTGAATTGGTAATATGCAAAACTTAATATTCATGAAGGTGTTACAGAGGAAAAAATTATAGATTTCACAGATAGGGCTAATTTAGTTGCCTCTGGTAGAGTCTAGAGCTTCTCAGAATTGTAAAATAAAAACTAAATGGAAATTTAAAGTCTTTTCCAAAATAATATACCATAAAGATAAAAGCTTGAACCCTAGAATATACCGATTTATTTTATAATAAAACTTTTTTTAAAAAATTACAATAAAACAAAATTTCAATACAAAAATGCTTAATCAAATGCTAAGTTATCTGTCTTTCATTTTCAAAATTAAAAATAATTTCATTTTATAATATAACTTGCCAATTAAGCATTTATAAAAAGTAAAAAATTATATTCTTAAAAAAGTATCTATCTGATATTTTATTGCTCATGCTAATTATAGCTATTTCTAAAAGCTCTTAAATTTAATGACCAAATATTCATAAAATCTAATATTTAAAAAAAGTTAAAGGAATTCATTGGACTAAGAAAAGTCATTTTAAATATATAAAAGAAATATAAATATCTAAATAAATAAACTTTTACTATTTTAAATCAAATATAATGAAAAAAATTAAAAAATAATATAATAGAATTTAAAACATGAAAAATAATTTTTTTTAAAAAATAGATATTTCTTTAATTCTAAATAACTTATCTATTTTAACAAATGAACTAACACATTAAAGTTGGTTAATCTTAAATTTTTATTATTATGTCTTTTAAATCAAAAAGTGAAAAATTTATTTATTAATTTTTCTCTTTTTTAATTAAAAAATTTAAATCTTTGTGCAAATTAATTAGATAGATAGCAATTAACAATTTATTCAATTAAAATATTTTAGGTTTAAATGTTATCTTGTTCTTTGATGAGGTTAATACAAATTAAGGGGATGGAGTGGAAGTTTTTTAGCTAATATTGTAGGAATACATTCGATATTGGAAAATTAAATTAAATCAAATTAGTGGCAATTAAAGTTGTCAAGTTTAAACGATTTTGGC
Source organism: Oxytricha trifallax (assembly GCA_000711775.1). Lineage (NCBI taxonomy): Eukaryota > Ciliophora > Spirotrichea > Sporadotrichida > Oxytrichidae > Oxytricha > Oxytricha trifallax. The sequence continues at coordinate 39,496 of ARYC01001996.1, forward strand.
TCATTCGATAGGTAATTTAAAATTAGTTGAATCCTGCTATGGTGGTACTATTTTATTGCATCCCTAAAGTGATATAACTTCACTATAATTAAACTCCTCTAAATTCATTAAATTATACCCTCACATTAAGATGAAGTTATCTCACTCTAGGGATGAGATAAAATAGCACCGCCAATTCAAAAGTCCAGCTAATTTTAAATTACCTATCGAATGAGTCGAAGATTGCTTTAATTGGCTTACTTTAACTCCCAAGATTTTGATTTATTAATAATTAATTAAAATTTATTTCCCAATTTCATGTATTCCTAAAATTTCCTGGACTGTTTAAATACTTAATTTATGAATTTTACTTTTAATTATTTATAAAATATTTTTTATGGCTCACTAGCAGGAACCATACAGTTTAAAAATTTAAGTCCTTAGAAGAATATCATAAAGAATAATTGGAAATTATTAATCATGAACTTATGAGTACAAAATACCCAAATCCTGGCAAAGAAAATCTTTTAGAAATTTTAGATAATTACTATGTATTTTTTAATTTATTATAAGAACTCACTTTTATAAATTTCATGCCTTTTATTGAACAATTACTATAGAATAGTAAAATATCCTTAAAGAGCTTTTAAAAATAAAATTTTCAAATTTTTGTTTAATTAATATAAGTTATGGATAAATTATGATAACTATAATATGGTTCTAATAATAATTGTTTACTTTAAAATAATTAAATTGAATGCTTTTAAGAAAAATTATGACTTAAATTTAAGTCAAAAGTATATCTAAAAACTTTGAATAAAATTGCTCGAAACTTATGTAAGTTTAATAACTAAAATTTTTTCGTAGTTGTTAGAAAACTTAATAAATTTGAGAGAAAAAAGAATAATAAAAACTTGACTACACATTTTAATCATAAAAGAGGTCAGGAGCCCTTTAACAAATTACAATATAAGTGGTCTTCTCAAAGAAATCTTAATGGATAGAAGATGCATGGGTAAAAAAATAAGCGACACAATTTGCTTAATTTCTGCTTGTAATAAAATCCTAAAATACTTTTAGTATTAATTTAATTGTATAATTAATTGTTCAAAATCAATAGTTAAATTATTAATATTTACTTTATTTCTTTATTTATCTTTTAATTATAGATATATTTGATTTCAGGCAGTTTTATTTTAATTAAAAATACTTATTTTAATCTAGATTAGTTAAGAAGATTCCTTGATTAATTTTTTTGTAAGATTTTTACTCTTAATTATATAGTTTCAGTATTTTCAATATTTTAAATTTAAAAAAAATTATAAATCTTGAATTATTCAAGCCAAACCTCTTTAAAATATCAAATACTGTTTACAAATTTTTCTAATCGTTAAAGTCCTTAATTCAAATTAAAAAATCATTGATTATTATATAATTTAATTGTTTTATTGGGTTAATAAATAAAATTAACCCAATATAAATTTCGAAATATAAATATAAAAATTCAAACTTGATTAAGTAGAGTTATATATGAGAATTTAAAAATAAAATATTTTTTGAAAGTTAAAAAACTTAGCATGAAATCATTCTTTGAACGCCAGTTTAAATTTTTGAGCCCCTCCAGCAAGCAGTTCCACCTCTATTGACTTGTCACTCTTTGATCTGCTTGGTACAACTAGAATTCTGTTTGAAATTACTCAATGTATATGTGGAATCATAATTTTTTTCTTTAATGCTATTTAAAATAATTTTATCAACAGATTTAATGCTTCCTGAATTTCCTTAAATATTCAACTTCAAAGTAGACTGATTGCTTTAGCAGCAAGGAAAAATTTTAATCGTCATTCAAGTCAGTGAATAGCTGACTAACCTAAATCTGAGTTTATATTTTGGAAAATTATTGCATAACTTTATTTAAGTCTACATCAAATTTATGTATGATTTGTATATCAAAATACATGATTTTATCATTAGGATAAAAGCTTTTCAAACGTCATTAAATTTTCTCTGTTTATCCACTTAAAATCTTAATCTTTATCCTCTTAATATATTATCTTTCCATAAATATATTTTGTTGTTGTTGCTAACATATAAAGATGAATAGTGTCACAATTATGCTGTAGAATTAATAAAGTGGTTAATTGAATTACCTTTTAAATAAAGAAATTTAGCATGTTTAATACATAACAAAGCAGATTTTGTAAATTTTAAAAGAAGTTTTTCTTTGTATATTTGAAAATATTATAGATTATTCACTTAAAAAAGTCTTTTTTTTGAAATAAATGAAAATGAAATTATAATTTTTTAATTTTCGATAATCTACTTCTGCCAATAAGTAAAATATAATATTTAAAAATATGCTTAATTCATTTTTTTTAATTTAGACTTACTTATATTTTTCTAATTAAAATATTGTATAAATTCTAATCTTTATAAATTCAGAAGGATTAAATCCTTATAAGAAAATAATCAGTAATAGTAATTAAAATGATAGATACACTACTGGTCTTCAGCATTAACTCTAATTAGATTAATGGAATAATTTAGTTTATAGGGTATATCTATTCAAAACCCCTTAGTGAGTTTAATAAGTGCTTTGATTTATAGGGTATAGTTGGGGTATTATTAGGGTTAGTAGACAAAATGCAGGTTTTATATGAATTTAATGAATATTTAATGATTATTAGTGTGGTTAACTCAAACAAATTTTATCTGCTATCTTTGTGATACCTCTTGAATCTCGCTGTCTTTACTTGTTCTAGAATGTTATCTAATGATTATCTTGGATATGCTGGAGCTTTTACTATGACCATCTCAACTATCTTCTTTATTATATCGCAGATTTCTTCTTATTTTATATGTTTAGCAGCCAAACTTATTGATTATTTCTCGTGCTTTGTTCCAAAGTATGACATACTTTCCATATAGCTCTCTAATATAATAGCAGCAATTACCCAGACATCCCACTGAACTGAGCCATTAATCCATTTCTCTCAGATAGGAAAGTATCCAGGAGTGCCAAGAACTTTTGCCAAAGTCACTGTCTCTTATCTTAAGGCTCTATTGAAATCGATAACTACGACTTCTAAAGGGCAGAGGTTAAGCATAACTTTCAGGCTTCAAATCTCTATGAACATATCCAAGTTCATGCAACTCCTTGACACCCTTAATCATATCTGTAAGAATATCATTTAAATCATCAGGATATCTATTATGATATAGATAGTCTCTTAAAGTCATTTCAAATTTCTTGAGCGTTAGTGCGATGAAACCATAGCTTAATATAACACCATTTAACTTAAGCAAGTTCTTGCAATCTCTTCTTCAAGCCTCTCTAAGAATCATATATTCGTTAGCAAACTCATTTTAATACTGCTCATTTTTAATTAGATAGCTGAAAGGGTATACCTTGTATGCATACTCATCAACTACATAAGCTTTGCCTTGTTAGGCACACTTATGTGCAAGTAATTTTAAATACAGCTACTAGTAAGTTCAATTGCATTTAATGCAGGAATACTCATCGCTTTCGCTTGGAAGCATGCTAAAACAGTATGATCTGCAAACTAGTTCATTGATTCAAAGCGACATTGTCTTTTGAGCTTCTCCTATAGCTCTCTTTAAGACTCAAGAATTTTTGATTTTCTTTTAAAAGGTACAAGTTTTTAAGTCTCCTTCTCTTAAATCAAGAAATCGCTAAGATGATGTATTTGCATAAGCTTCTTAACCTTTGCTGAGTGAGTGTAAGACTTCATGCATGTTGTGAATTGGTACCTTCCATCCATTTTTTATGATTAAAATAGATCTTGGCCTTGCCAGAGTGTACCTCTTTAATGTGCCTCTTCAAGCTAGACTCAGTTGAGAAGAAACTATAGCAGTCTTCACATTAAAATGTTTTAAATTTTTCTATTTGTTGCTGTTCCTTATCTTCCTCAACCAATTCAACTTATGCTTAAACTCCCATCTCTGCACTCTACTTCTTGTTTTAATCTTAAATTTTAAAGACCTCAGCTTCAAACTTTAGAGCTCTTAGCTTAACCTCTTTTTCAATATAAATTACTTCTGGTTTCTTGGAGGAACCAAAGTTGAGCAATAATTAACCTGTTCCTAGAGAAACTACCTTACGATTTAGGTCAGCCGCCATGTTTAAATTCAAATTTAAATTTCTATTATAAAGCTCTCAAGTTATAGCAACTAAGTATAGGAGTTGGCATTTCAGCAATAATGGTTGATTAAGAGGTGTTAGAGATCATATTTATTCTTAGTTTAAAATATAATTTTTCTAATTTCATACTTAATAATTTTGATTTAGGTACCAACCAAGTAAAAAATCGAGTTGGTACTGGTACCAATTAGGTTTTGAACCATTTTTGAACTTTTCCATTAAAACCTCAATAGTTTAAAACAAGGTACTAATTAAGTTTTAATACTATTAAATTGATATCAATTAAAATTAAACGAACTTAGTACCAGTACTAATTAAATTTAAACAAATTTAGTACTAATTTAATGGAACTAAATTGATAAAAACGGAGCTCCATCTCTGAAGTTTGATACAGCTTCTGCCAGATTTCTCCACGTATCCTTACCAGGATGACCTCCTATAAGATGCCCATATTTAATAATAAGATTTTTAACAGTAGGATCCAGAACTCTATATATTAAAATTTGAAATTCAATAACAAGAGAAGGAACAAGGAGGGAATCTATAAGTACTACAATGAAGAGAGTTGAAGCTTAAGAAATGATCTCAAGATTTAGAAGCAAGGAAGATCTCTATCGATACCTCACTCAACATGGTAAGCATATAACATAGACTTAAACACATACTATAGTGGGTTTATTCCTTCCAACGATGGAAGGTACCAAAATTTCATTCTTAAAAGCTATTCTCTGTGATGAGAAGAAAGCCTTCAAAAACAATGAAATAATGTTGATAGATATACCAAACTACCCAGAGATTTCAGTCACTAATCTCTAAGATGATGCAATGAAAGTTGAAGAGTTGGTAGTTTATCTTCCTACCAAGAAACAACTCTAACAAGCTTTCAAAAAGGAGCTTCTTCTTTGGTGTTCTTGGCACTTTAAAAGCGAGTTATCTCAGAGAGATAATTGAAGAAGCTCACAAAAAATGCTACTCTATTTCTCCTGAAGATTAAAAGAAGCAAGGCATGCTAATAAACGAGACCTGGCTTGCGGAGCTTAAGAAGTATCCTTACCTCTCTATTCAGCTTTGACACATAACTTTGTAGGGAAACCTGAAACTGGTATATTCCTAATGAAAAAACATGCAAAGGTTTAAAGAGAGAGAAAGTCATAGACTAACATGTAGTGAGCAAGAGACTTTATAAAGATATTTTTAAAAGCCAGATGAAATGAATATAGATGCAGGAGCTGGCACTAAGAGAAGAAATATAGGCCCAAGCAAGCCATAAGAATAGGAAAAGAAGGAGAAGCCTAATCCTTTTCTGGGTTAATTTAATATGTGAACTATTTCATTCATTTAAGTCTAAAACTTATTAATAAACATTCATTCTCCTCTTCTTTGCACATATCGTAGTCTTATCTTTATTCACTCTCTTGCAACTACTTTGTATTAAGTCTACTGTATCGATTGTTAAATCATGCATCAGATGATACAGCAGTAGCTTCTTGTAGTAAGTCTTGATTTAACTCCAGTAAAATTTAATTCCATTAAATTATGGGCTATAAGGAACGTTGTATACAGGAGTAATGTTTAACTCTTAGTAAGCTTTCTTAGACTCCTTAGTCTTATGAACTGAGAGGTTGTCAACAAAAAGGATGATCTCTTAATCGTTGTATTTGTCTCTCAGCTTATGTAGGAACTCTATGTACTACTCTCGCTTAATAGAGCGAGGATGAATAACATAACTTTCTAAGCCAGAGTCTTCACTAATACCTGCTAAAATTGCATGGGTTACAACCTTTACTTTCTAATCGTAGACTTCTATATTATCATACTTCTTATACCAAGACTTATTAATAAAGGTGTTGAATGTAAACGCAGCTTCATCAGCGTGTATGAACTTGATGTTATTGCCAATAGCCCTCTGCATTTAATCATATATATAGTTTAAAAAATTACTATAAAATGGCACTGTAAAATCAATCACTCTCTTCACTCTGTTGACAGTCTTAAAAGTAATACCATTTCTTCTATAAATATTAGCTATAGCCTAAGGCGAGATACGTATGTCAGGAAACTTGCGATGAAACATTACAGCTCGTTAGTCCAGTGGAAAGTTTGCCAAGTACTTAAGCGTCTTAGAATCACAGAGGTAGTCAATATGGATTTGAAAGAACTTTTATTTTCTTGCTGGATGTTTTCAAGTACCAGAGTTATAATGCTAAACAGCTAAAACCGCAACTATACCCTATAAATTAAAGCACTTATAAACCTTCTTAAGGGGTTTTGGGCTTTTGATTGACTAAAAGTTAATTAACTACTATATGGAATTTTGGTGAATTATCAGAATAAGAGCAAAAGATTCCTTTAAAAATACAATGTTTTCCAGTATAATTAAAAATTTAGTATTTATGAATTATAAAAAAAAACATTTCCATAAAAGATTTACATCAAGAAAATAATAAATGACGTAAATAAACACTAAACAGATTATGACGACTCAAGAGTAAATTACATAGTAGAAGCGGTTCACAAATCTTGGGGGGGGGAAGTTCCCTGACAAGAGGGAAGTTTCCTGTCAAGTAAATATTTTTTATATATAATTTTTATTAGTTAAATATTAAATAATTTAATTAATAATTTTTTACTCTTTAAATGGCTAAAGGATAATTTAAACATTTTTTAAGAATCAAATTGATAAATTGGAATTATTTTCAAATATCATTACTTGAGATATAGAACCATATTTTTATTATTATTCTTACTAAAAGTTTTGAAAAACTAATGCAAAATAAGATGAATATTAATGAAAATATTGTTCAACATGAAGTAGATCTTGTAATACTTTATGATTGATAGGTAAATTGTTGAATTAAAAATATGTGAAAATCAAAGAAGGTGTTTATAGTGGTCAAAAATAATAATTCCATAAAGAAAAAATAAATTTAAAAAAATAATATTTTTCTTGACAGGAAACTTCCCTAAAATTTTTTTTTATCATAAACCTTGACAGGAAACTCCCCCCCCCCCCAAATTCTTAATAGTATATTAAAAGAGTTGAAACAACTTGGGCAGTCTCATTAAGAGACATGTAGACAGAATTTAGAAGACTCTTTATAATTTTTTCTTGGAAAACAATTGCACTAAGGGAAGAAATCAGGATAAAGATTTACTACTTAAGAGAATTTTAGTCTTAACTCTTAGCGTTTGCTACAAATTTAGGTTGAGTAGGAATAGTTTAAGAAGCGAGTATGAAGAATAGGGTATGTATAGTTAATTTCAAGTTTTTATATTTAGCATGATTGATAGGAAATTAATAAATAAAATACGTTTTACATGAAGGAGTTAACATTTTAATATAGAAAATTTGAAATAATAAGGCATTTTGAGAGGTCTTAGGAGTTGTCAGTTCTTTCATGAATTCTGCTAGTATTTCAACTTGCAAAATTAGAATTTCATTGAGTTGACTATGAATAAAAATATATAAAATTCCCTGCATAGAACCCTCTTTTGCCCAATTTATGGAGTAAAGCTTTTAGGGATTTAAATGAAAAATGCTTATTCTTTAAAATAGATATATGACTTATGGGTAACAAAGACAAGTGATATCTAACGACATCTAGTTAAGAGTACTTAAGCTGCCAAAAGCGAAATAATAGGGATTTCATACTCAACAGAAATGGGACTAAATAAGGGCATTTTATCACATCTTTAATAATAAATTTTTTCTGTTTTGAAGATTCTTTGCAACATCCCGATTAAATAAAAACAATGAAAGAAATGTGATTTTAGAATTTTTTAAAAACTATTATTAGTCGATCTAAACTGAATTAAGTCGAAATTTTTGATTTAAATTTGTATAAATTGAGATATATTTTTAAAAAATCGAGTAAAATAATTAAAGCAAACAATAAAAAAATATTTAGCTGCTAATAATTATAATTAAAACCCCTTACAATAGATAATTCAAATTGGTAGAAATCAGAATTATTGTATTTAAAAAAAATAAGACATGAAAGGGGTATAAACTCCTAGTCAAATCCAATTTTTCATTTTTCTCATTAATTTAATAATAGCAGAAAGAAAATTGTAAATTTAAATAAAAAAATCATGTTTTAATTTAAAATTAAGCTTTAAGATTTTATGTGCTAATTAAGGTAGTAATTAATATAGAAGGTTTATTTTAAAATATTAAGCAATTAGTTTTGTATTTTTATAATGATTTTTCAAAAAGATAATTTTTTTAGATTATTGAAATACTTTATAATGTTATCTATATTAATTTTTTTTAAAAAATAAATATATTATTTTTACTAATATGTTTTGCGTATTAATTATTTTTTAAAAATAAAATTTAATCATTATTTGAATTTTTAAAATATAGTTTTTTAAATATTTTTAAGTAAAATTCAAATGAAAAGTTAATTGGAAAAAAATAATATTTATCATAACTTTCCCTAAAACCCCATAGTTAAATTAAGACACGAAAATTGAAGTGAAGATCAATTAAATTATAAATTAATCATTATTGCAGTTAATTTAATATAAATAGGCTAAAATCAAATTTACACACCAAATTGGAATATTTTAAAAAGGCAATTATATTAATAGAGGTAATAATTTTTATAATCAAAACTAGAATTATCATTTTATGCAAATAATATTTAATTTAAATGTTTTTAACTCCAATTTTCGTGACTTAATTTATCTATAGGGGTTTTAAAAGACTTTAGCAAGTATTGGAAAAATATTTTTAAAAACGGAATCTATTAGAGAAGTTGTTTAAGTAAATATAAATACATAAATATTTAATCTTACATTGTTAAATACTTTAGTACTGTTTTCCTAAATTAAGATAATTATTAGAATATTGATTTATCAAAATTGTTAAGATATTTCAATCAAAATTTTTGACTTAAATAAAATAAAGCATGAAGATGGGAACCTGGTTTGAAGTTCAATGGGATTATACAAATAATTAAAGTTTATAAGTAATTTAATTTAATAAGTAAATATAATGCAGATGTAAAATTATAGTAAAAAATTAGGCTGTAATTAGGTAGTCTCAAAATAAATTTAAATACTAGGTCTGATTCATTTGATGTTAATAAAATAATTCAGAATATTTTAGTTCATAAGGACTGCTGATTTATTCTTTTTATGATTATATTAATTTATTTGAACTTCTAATATACACAAATATCTTAACCATTAAATAAAAAGATTAATGCAAGGAAGGGTACCTATAATATCTGGGGCATTTTGATTAAGCTTTATACTACATTATGCTTGTTGAGGGTAGGCAAGGAAGGGCGTTTCTCGTTTACAGCAAAAAGGGATAGTAGTTATGAGGTTCAACCTGCCAAGCGCCTTCACTCTTCGAGTGAGCTATGTTTTTAGGAATTCCCTTTATTAAATGAGCTATTTGGTTTGACCTCAATTTCCTTGGTAAAAGGTAGCAGGATTAAAGTTGTTTTCAGCCTTCAATGGTGAGATGATGAGAATCATACAGGCCAACGATAAGGATCCACCTCCCACACCTGTTTAGGGTGCTGAATATACCAAACTGAAAGGATAGGGATATATGATGAGCATTAATAGGAATAGTAAGCTTTTTAACAATTCCCATCACAAAGTGTGCCTCATTGAGACTCTTTTAGATATCCTGACCCATCTGTTGGGCTCATAGTCATTTAGCTTTATTATGGTTAGTGGAGGAAGTGAAGAGGTAGTAAGATCATTTTTTAAAAGTATTTTTGACTTGAAGATTGCCATCTCAACTCACTCAGATATGTCTGCTTCATGACTAAGGTTGATAGTATGATTTTAGTTTTAAACAGTGATTTGTAAATTTAATATAAGATTACTCATATACTACAACTAAAAATATCATTTAAAAATAGAATCAATTTTTATTAAATATAATTAAGATTATTCACAAAAAAGCCAAAAGCGTAAATTAAAATTTCTATAATTTCAGGATTAGCCATTTTTCACAAACTTAAAATAATTTAGCAATATTATTTATTAAATTTTATGATTTAAAATTATTTAGAAGTAAATTGAAATATTAATTTGCTTTTATTTATTATAAAAATGACATATAAAATCATTATAAAAAAGGTTTATTTATAAAATTAATTTACCATAAATTTATTATAATGTTTACAATACTTAATGGAAGAATCATTACCTAGAAAATATTATTTATTAATTTTGTTTAATATTTTTTGTTAAACTATAAATGAAATTAGTAAAAGTGTGATCAAAAATTTTGAAAGTATAGAAATAAATATATATTATTATTATTTTGATAATTTATTCCAAGGAAAATATCGGCTAAATTCATTATATAATATAGTATATGACTTTTTACTTATTACTTAAAGTCAAGTTATCACATTAGAGAATAGAAATTAATATCAAGAGTAAATAAAATTATGAAAAAAAATTAAAATGATTGATAATTATATAAAATCGAATGAAAAAATTTACACTATTTTTATAAGGATGCCTTTCTTAATTGCACAAGCGGCCATATTTTATTAAAAAACTGCATAATATTTTAAAATCCGATTTTACAAAGTTATAAACTTTAATCTGGCTTAAAAAATTATAAGTAACTATATCAGAAATTCATAATAGTTAAAAAATAATGATTAGCGAATTTGATTAAATTTTTCTTTTAGAAATATGATTTAGTATAAATGACAATGTTTTTATTATCATTATACAAAATGATCTAAATTTTTATGATTATTTTAGGAATAAGATAATTAAATTTTGAATACTCATTTATTTTAAAAGAATCAAATAATTGCATAAAATAAGCAATCAAATATTTTAAAGAAAATGCTTCAGAAAAAAATATCATTGATTTATAAATTGAATCATAATATAATTTAATTTTGTTTGATAAACTTCTTTATTTTTAATTTGTAATTTATAGAATCATTATTTATAGGTATGTTGTTTAAATGTGATAGCTATATTTAAAACTGAAAAATATGCTTTAATAATATAATTTATTCAATTAAAGTTAATTTTGAAATAATTGAAAACATATTATGATTATGAAAATTAAATTTGTTTTAAAAAAAAATATTAATTTTGAATTATTAAAATGCTAATTTTAATATAGAATAAGGAAAAATATGTTTTTCACTTAAATTTAATTTAGTAATTATCTTTAAATATATTATACAATTCATAAAATATTCTCAAATAAATTTGTTTTGCTTAAATTAAGAAATTTAATTTACAAATTTTGTAATTTGATAATGCTTTATTTTATAGTTATTAAAAATACTTTTAAAAAAAAATATAAAGTATTAGTATAATTCGATCCATAATTATTTTGTTTATATTGATGAGATGGAAATTCCAATTGGTATTGGCAAAAATGACTCACTAAAAGAAAATGTATTTTCAATAGTCATAATAATAAAACTATTGTATTTTTTAAAAAGTATTAATAGAATGAGATTATAGATTTAATCTATGATTATATTAAATAAAATAATAAAATTCAAAATTATATAGAAAAGAATTAACTTTAAAAGTTTCTTATGAATAAAGGATATTTTAAAGTACAAATTATCTCCATTTTATTTATGATAAGATATTATATTCCATAACTTTAATGTAGATATTAGCATAATTATTATTTTTTAATAGCATTTATGTTTAAAAATCAAATGAACTTTTAAAAATTTTATTATAAACTCTGATACTATATTTATTGAATTTATATGTAATATACTGAAAAATAATATTTATTTATACAAAATGAAATAAAATTAATTGTGTTTATTCAAGGAAAATTTTTAATTATAAAAAATCAACTAAATATTTTTTTAAAAATGTATGTTTAAGAGATTTGATAGTTTATTTTTTAATAAAAATAATTAATACTAAAAGTATACATTATAATTAGATAATTTTTTTATGCTTTTTTTAATTGAGTTTTAAATAAAATTGATTGATAAAAAATTTGAAATTTTGCTATATTATTGTTACAATAGTAGTAGTTGTAAAATATTTTAGGTAAATATTATTGTCACAATAATAATAATAATAATCATAGTTTTTTTTAATGGAAATTAAAATTATCTAACATGATATTCGTCTTCGATGCATCCTTACAAATTAATTTTCAAGAGTTTTTATTTAACTTTACCTAAGCTGTTTATTGAGTGTAAATAGCTTTTTAGTTTGAATGATTCTCAATAAAATCCCTCTATTTATTACAGGTAAACCTGGAAGTTCAAAGACATTTATTAAAAGTTTAATTATTTTTAGTATATTTAATACTAATAAATATATTCATGCATCATTTCCTATGTAAATTTATTGAATTAAAAATACCTATTTCTTTAAAATAATAATATTAAGAATTATTTAAAATTGGCAATGAACTTAGTTTTAAAAACTATGAAGGGATAAGGCTCAAATAAAGATTTTTATAGAAAATTACCTTCAGTAATTCATAAAACATAAATTATTCATTAATTAATAAAAGATTTTATAAAAAATACATGGTTGCTTTTCAATTAAAATATAGTGAGAATTTAAACAAATATAATATACTAAGCTATTGTTTTAAGTTAATTTGCTTTTAAATGCCTTTCTTTTATTAAGGATCTATTCAATCTACTTCAATGGGGATTGATAAAGTGTTTGATAGAGCATTCAAAGCTAGTGAGGCTCAATAAAAAAGATATAAAGAGGAATTTAAACATTAAATTCAAGAAGATGCTTAGAGTAACCCTAATTTAAATAAATTTACATAATGTAATTAGTAAATTTAATAATATTCTGTGAAATTAAATAGATGAAATTTATAATTTCAAATATTCTTTATTGTAGGATTTTAATAATGATTTAATAATTTTTAATAATTTAAAAATAATAATAAATAATAGATTTGATTGGTAATTAAAACTAAGCCAAAATAAATATTATATTTTTTAAAAAAACAATATAAATAATTATTGTTAAAGGAATTAAAATATAAAATTTACAGATTTTTAAGTAAATTAATTAATGATTAAGCCTAATTTATCTTATTATTGTAGGAATACATTTGATTTGGGAAAATGAATTTAAATTAAATTAATTAAATATTAAAATCATGGCAGTTATCAAAACCAAAGTGACTTAAAATTCAAAAATAAATGGATTCTACGGTAGATCCCGCAATTTTAGCTGGACTTTATTATTGGCAATATTCCTGAATCATCCCAGGAAGCGAGATATTTTGATTTTGAGCTAACTATCAAAAATAGTATAATGGATTTTTCTCGCTTGGGCGATGAGATAAATTCATTATTAGCAATAACAAACACCGTCTCATTTTAATGCACTATCCAGAGAGTATAATATTGTTAGGGTTTGGAGACATTTTCCAAAAACATAACTGAAGGTAATTAATAATTAATTAATTTTAATCTTAATTCATTTTCCCAAATCAAATGTATTCCTACAATAATATTTGTGTTTTATCTCTTTTCATGAGACTAATCAATATTAGCAATATTATCACTATTATGAATCATATTTGTAATAAAATCTAACTTAGTTCAGATTTAAAGAAGCTTTACAAAGTATTAAAATATTGTTTGTATATACTCTGGATTGCTAAAATATGCTATATATTTTTTTGAAAATCCTATTTTATTAATTTTATAGAAGCAATCATTTAGACATTATATAATAATTATATTTAATGTAGCATTATAATAGCTTTAACTTAGTTAATGAATTATAAAACTTAAATTATTGTTGTCTATTTTAAATAATTAAACGATAATAAATAAATAAAATAATGCGACCTTTTTTATCTTAAGTTCTATAAAAATGATTATTTAATTTAAAAAAAGCACATAAAATTATAAGATTTCGACTTAATGCTGCTTCTTAATTTTAATTTATTTCGTAAAATTTAAATAAAAATTTTTAATAACTCGAAAAAATCATTCAATAAAACCAATTAATTAAATATTTTTAAATTTTCTTAACTGCAATAAAGTTAATTTAATTTCTAATTTGCACAAAACTTTTTGTTTTAATTGCATTAATTTGAAAGCTCCTTAATAATATGAATGATATTATTTAAATTAATTATTTTTGTATTTTTAAGTAAACTTAAAACTTTTATTAAATGTCATTGTTGTCGTTATCATTTCCATAATCCAAATTATTAAAAAATGTTTATTTTTATAAATGGTATTAATTATTAATCATTATTTTTTCTATAAAATTTTCTTTATATATTCCTTTTCTATAATTGAACCAGTTGAGGAAAAGTAATTAAAACTTAAGCTTATGATTTTTAGTCTCTAATTATGAGATATTATTAAAAAGTATAATAACTAATGTTTCTTTAAAAAAATACAAAAAACACTCAAAATAACTGTAGTCTTCGAAATGAGCTGAATAGTTTTGTATAAAATTAAATTTTTAATAAATATATATATGATTTCTACCTTAAGATCAAATTAAAACTAATAAAAAAAAACCTTTTAAATATTCCTTCTAACTTTAAATTAACAGATATAAATAACTCTATTATATAGAATTAAAATAACTAGTAGATTGTATATTTTTTAATTTTATTGATTTTGGGTATTGACGAAATAGGTCTAGCAGAAATTTCACCTCATAATTAAATCTTATATTTTTATAAATTCTTACTCATAGTAGTAGTTTTTATTTATTCTTGTAAATATCCATATCTATAATTTATATGATGAACATTTAAAATAAAATGTTTATATTTTATTGCATTTATAATCCACTAAAAGTTCTACATGCTTACCTCGAAATGTTTGACGTGGCATTCGTTGGTATCTCAAATTATTGTCTTGATGCTTCAAAACAAAATAGAGGAATAACACTCCAAAAGCCTGAACCAGGAGATGATGATCTTATCCAAGCAGCCGTTTCTTTGTCAAGGGATATAAATGGAGAAAATGATGAAGTGCATATATAATTTAAGGATAATTACGTGCATAGGCTTGTCAGATTTTATTTGCATTCAAACCTCTTTTTTATCTCATTTATTAGATATATATTAAAGTGTTTATCGCATATAGGCTAATATAATACTATCCAAGATTGTTTAAGTTACAAAATAAAATACAAATCAATTTATGTAAAACAACCAATAATATTATTTTTTATTTTTACTATTGGCCTTCATTATTCTATTTGATATTCATTTATCTTTAATTTTGTAACGTTTTATTAAGATTTTCAATAATTTTATAAAAATAAAACAGCTTTTTTAAAGACTCGCTCATTTTATAAGCTGCAAAATTATTAATTTACAGTTTTTAAATGAGTTAGCACTAAACATCTTATCGTATTCTTTAAAAGTTAAAACTCCATTATTTGTTTATAATGTGTAAAAAGAATTCAACAATATAAAACTAATTTCATGCAATTTATAAGATTTTCATTCTTTTTTTTTATTTTTTAATTGTTTCCTTACTCTAAAATGTTTTTGAAGTATTTCCTATTTATTTAATATAAAATATATTATTTTTTCTATAAATCCTATTTATTTAAGTTAAAATTTAATATTTTTTTAATAAAAACACAATTATTAATTTATAATTTTTTTAATTTAATAAATTACAATATGGTTTTTAACATTTAGTAAAATTTAAATTAAAAAGTTTTTATTTTTAAAAGATATTTATTTAACTAATAATAATTTTTATAATTATATAACTCTTAATAAATGATGATTATTAAAGTCTTTTTAAATATATTACTTAAAACTAACATATTTTTTTAACTTTTTTCTTATTTCTTATATAATTAACTTTGATAATTTTGTATTAATTTGCATAATATTTTTTGCATTTATTACTATCAAGAATAGAAAGTTTAAAACTTCCATGGTCTCAGAGATTTTTATTTAATTAATTTGTATTTTTAAAATAATTATTATGTACACTTTTAATTATATTCTTATTTTGAATTTTAATTATATTTATAACAAAATTAGATAGATTCATTTTATTGTTAAATAATTTTATTTTTATTTTGGAATAAATTTTAAAAAATAAAATAAGTTATTCAATAATATATTATTAATTTTATAATAAATGAATAAAAAAATTATAATTAAGTTAAAAGAATATTTACTTTATTTTTAAATATGAAATAGTTGATAAATTTCTGATATATAATCAATGATTTTTATCAAATGATAAGCTAGATATGCTTTTAATTAAAAACTTCAGGTTAATCTTTAATGACCTTAATAATAAATAGTGTTGCCAGAAATTTTGGAGGAAATAACTTAGAAAATGTTATGGAATATCTTTACAATCCATAATATATTATATAAATTTGTTATTTACTATATTTTGTAGTTAGTTTTTTCTATACTTGTAATATAATAGAATTCATTAAAAATTTAAGAATAGTTAAAATACAAGACTTACATTATTTCTTATCTTATTTTTTAAATAAATCTTATATAATTAACGTTATTTAATTTTACATTTGTAATTATATCTATTTCTTAATAAAATCTTTGTATTTATATCAAAATGTTAAAACGCCGTTATTTTTAAAACGGATTAAACATTAAAATTTAGACAAATAATTTTGAATTTTTATACTTTCAAAGTAAATAGCCTTTTAAATAAAAGCTCATTGAATTTAAGTGTGAGTATAATAGTTTTAGAAATAGAAAAATGAAAATCTTAAAAATTCAAACATTTTAATAATGTAGTTTAATCAAATTAGTTATAATCTATATTTAGATTATTTAGTAGTAGTAGTAGTAAATAACTTGAGGTAAATTAAATATTTAGATTATTTAATTTTAATATATAAAACAACTTATTAAGTCAATAAATCTATTATTATAATTATTATTATAATATATTTCTATTTTTTTATTTTAATAAACTATATATTGTTTGTAAATTAATTTTCCAAATGTCTCTCCATATTTATAAATAATATTTCTTAATTTATGAAGTTCAATAATTTTATAGTTTAAAAGCTATTTTTTTGAATTTATCAAATATTTTATATAAATAAAGAAATTTATGAATGAGTTTAGACTAGAAGCACCACAGAAATTATCCTAAGCAAAAGAATCATAAGTGTTATTGTTTTATTAAAAAAAAGAAAAGATATTAAAAATATTTTCATAAAATAAATTAAATAGAATATTTATTTAGTTTCTATATAAAAAAAGTATTCTTATCTTAGTTTAATTATAATAATAATACTTTATTGGCAATTATAATTTTTTGCCAATAAATTTTTCATTTAGAAAGAGTATTGTAAATTTTTTCATTAAAATAATAAGAAAAAATTAAAGATTATTTATGATATTAATAAAGAAAATGTAGTATCAATATTTCTATTTATTTTGAATGTATGGTATTACAACACTAAAAGAAATTTCGCAAAAGTGAGACAAAAAATACAATTATTAAATGTAACTTTCATAATATAAAATAAAGTATGATTAAAAGAATCAATTTTAAATATCTAAAAAGATCTAAGCTAATGTTTAAAATTTCTAATTTACAAATCTAAATAATTTTAATTTCACTTAGTGATATCATTTTTTGAATTTTATTATATTTATTTAATAATTGAAGAGAACATTTAAGATAATCGAGCAAGGAACTTAATGATAATTAGCGACCATTTGGAAATAATAAATGTCAGATTTATTGAGCAGGTTTGCCAAAAACTCGGAAGGCCTTACAAAATATTTTACGGAAGTGATTTTGAAAAGGACAAGCAAGAACAGTCAATTCATAGAACTATCCAAGATATTATTGGGTGCATGGAAACTGGAACAATCTGCATATTAATGAATCTTGACAACATATATTAAGCTTTTTATGAAAGTAGATTATAAATATATATTTCATACGGTTAATCTATTATTTAAATTTGAAAGTAAATATCTTACTCTATTTAAAATATAATAATTAAAATGTTTTAATATTATTTTTAAGTAGTTAAAATTTGATTAGCATCTTATAAATATTTATAAAAACTTCTTAGAATGCAAAAATTTGAAATCATTAATTTCCTTGATAAATTATTTTGACTCTTTTAAATAAATAGTCTTTCTTCATGCTTATATTATTATATTTATCAAGAAGTATAGATTCATTATTTTATATATAAACGAAATATATTTTCATTATAAAAATTAAAAAAACTTCCTTTTTGCCAATTTCTTTTTTTTTATAAATAAATCTTAACTATCAAATAGCGGAATATAAAACAATTTTATCTCTTTGGGATATAAGGAAAATATAGTATGATAAATTTAACTAAAATTAATATCATTTATAATTAAGAATATTATTTGATATAAAATTTTAAATGTTTAATATTCTAAGAATACAATCGAATTGTGGAAATTAATTTTAATTAAAAAAGAATATGATATAAAATTCGTAGCAGTAAATTTCGACATAATAAACGATCTTGGGCTCATTCGATAGAGAATTCTAAATTAGCTATACTTTATTATTTGCGGTACCATTTATCTCATCCCTGGATCGAGATAACTTAATTTTAATTGAAAGGTATAATTTCTTGAATTTAAATGCTTTCTATTATAATCAAGTCATCTCGCTCCAAGGATGAGATAAATGGTACCGCCAATAATAAAGTCCAGCTAATTTAGAATTCTCTATCGAATGAGCCCAAGATCGTTTATTATGTCGAAATTTACTGCTACA
Organism: Oxytricha trifallax; assembly: GCA_000711775.1. Lineage (NCBI taxonomy): Eukaryota > Ciliophora > Spirotrichea > Sporadotrichida > Oxytrichidae > Oxytricha > Oxytricha trifallax. Next base: position 58,363 of record ARYC01001996.1, read on the forward strand.
AATTTTATATAATATTCTTTTTTTATTAAAATTAATTTCCGCAATTCATTTGTATTTCTATAGTGTAAAATAAAAATAAGTACATGCTTTATTATGCATAAGTATTGTATTAAATATATTTAAAATTTTTTGAATTAATTCAAAGCTTTTTATGATATGCTCAATTAAAACTACTAAGAGATTATTTCTAAATTAGGAATAATTTATAAAACATAAAAAAATAAATCAAATTAAAAAATTTATAAAGTAAAAATTTTTTAATATTTTAATAATATTTTAAAGAATGAAATAATATAAATTTAAATTAAAATAATTTTATTAAAAATTATATAAGATTATGAAAATGTAATATTTTGGCGAAGTAAAATTGATTTTCATTCATTATGCATTTTTTTGTCAAATTGAAAAATGTAATATTATTTTATATTTATTTAAATAAGATAGTTTCTGTATCATATAATTAATTATTGGCTAAAATTGATGTGCACCTAAAGTAATCAAATAAATTTAATTACATTCTTCTTAGATGCAATGTATGATGCAGATAATAATTAAGTTCAAGAAAATCTTGAATAAGTTTTCTTTTAAATTAGTCTTTGATTGTAAAATTCAGTTAAATAGCTCAATTAATAATAATAATATTAATTTTAGTAAGCAAGATTCTCAAAAGTAAATATATATTACAGATAGAAAAAAGATTTGATAATAAAAAATTAATATTCTAATCTCTTTAAGAAGTTTAGGACTCTTTACTTTAATTGTTAATTTAAATCAACATACATATTCATATATAAGAAGATGAAATAAAGAAGAAGATCTGTATTATTTTTCTCTGTATCATACTTTTAATGAGTTTGACTTTCTTAATTTTTATATACTCACTTAAGATTTTGTTTATAATCTTTTTCTAAATGTATTTTTCAATATAGCAATATATCAACAATAAATAACTTAGGAAGTTTTTATTTTAATAATTTTTTATCGAAAAAAACAACAGATAGAATAATTATGTTAAAATGATATTTTTATTTATGATATTCAAAGCTTTATATTTTAATTGATCATAAAAAGTTAAAAATTAAAATAATTATTAGGAATTTTTTAAAAATTTATTATTTCGAAATAGTCAAGTTTATATTTTTAAATGAATTTGTTTAAAAATACTTATCTATTTTTATTTAAAAAGGAATAAAATGGTAAATATAGCGATCAAAACTACTAGCATTCAAATTTTTAAATGTCGAAATTTAATTTTGTTAATGTAATAAAATCGTGATTTTTAATGAAATATAAATAATCATAGTATTGTTATTATGATCTTATCTTTTTAAGAAGATAAACTTATTTTTAAAAGATCTTTATTTTAATTATATACTAACTTGAAATTAATTTATTTTCCTGTTAAACCTATTCCTAGGAATAATAAACAAAAATACTGTAAAGTAGCAATTGGTCCTGATAGCACAAAATGCATTGTCCATCCAGATTTCAGATGCATAATTCTTACAAACAATAGTAAAGTAAGTCAAATGGACCCACCTCTTCTCAATAGATTTGAAAAACAAATTTACAATATATACGAGAGTATAACTTCTGAGCAATAGTAACTATTAGTTAGTTTTATTTTAATGGCCATATTTTTTTAAAAAATTCAAATAAAAAAAGTTAAATTTTGACCTAAAAATTAAGAGAGAAAAATTTATAACTAATAGAAAGACTCGAATAATGGATGAAAAAGAAATTGGTGGTTTGGAAAATAAATTTACTTATGAGTAAATGTTTTCAGTACTGTGCTATAATTTCGTTGAAATTCAATAAATTCTGTTAAATTTGATTAATTTAAATTAATTACCCCTATATTATTCTGGAAGATCAGTAGATTAAATATTTTAGAATCATAAGTTTTCAATCTTTAAAAACAAATTTGAATATTTTATCTACAACTATCAATTATTGTCCTATAAATTATATTGATAATTATTAATAAATATGAAATTACAACAATTTTAATGCTAAAGTTTATGATTTTTTTATTGTATATATACAAAAGGTTTAATAAAATTATATTTTATTTTCTTTAACTCATAATAAATTCTATTTAATTTATAACAAATAACTTAGAATGTCATTGATATCATTAGTTTTTATAATTTGAATTATTTTCAAGATTTAAAATAAAACTTTATATATTTATCTTATATACAATGATATTATATTATAGTTTAAAGAAAAATAATTATGAAAATTAATTATAAGGAAAATATTTTTTTTTGAATTTTATTTTCATGAGACAATTAAAAATTTTCGGGACATTATCCATAACTTTTTATAGATTATAACTATTTATATATAATATTTTTATTTGATAATGGAATTTTTTTAAATTTTGTTAGATAAATTTATCTATAAACTTATATTTTAGGATAGATAAATTAATTTTAACTTATTAATTATTGAAATTATTAAAATTAGTGCTGATGGTTAAAAATTTAGGAATAGAAGAAGATCGCTATTTAATTTTTTAATAATAAAATTTTAAGTAGAATTCTAAATTAATATGATTATTTAATTTTTATAAATTAAATAAAACTGACAAATTTAAATTATTCAAAAATATTCATTTGCAAATTTTAATAAATAAAAAATCTATGAACATTTCTGCAAGGAATAATTAATTGGTTTTATAATATTTAAGTTATTATATGTGTGGTTTATAAAATTATATTTATTAATACATTTTATAAAGAATAAAAGTCATATATGTTAGAACTTTCTTTTCAATATATTAAATTATATTAATTTTTGTTATGATTTTGATGAACATATGTGATAGCATTGAAAAATTAAGTTTAAAAAAATGAAAGATTTGTATATATTTTAAACAGTATTTTTTAAAAAAAAACATTATTATATTGTAAATCAATCAAATATTTTCTTGACTCCATTGAACCTTATTAACATTTTCCAAGTAAAGTGGTTTAATCATTTCTCACAATAGTTACTGGAGATAGTTAAATTTATTAATGTTTTTCTAGGAGTTTTTTATTTTTTAATGTTTCTAAGTGGTGGTGTCTTTTTATAATTCGTGAGTCACTTGAAGTGAAAGAAATATATATAAGTTAATAATCTATTTTTTATTTTTATCTGATATTTGAGAATTAATCTAAAACAACTACTTTAAAAAACAGAGATCAACCTACAAGTAATACTTAATAATTTTCATAACCCAGTTCATTTATAAAATTATGATATACAAATTAGGTTTATTCAAATAGAATATATTATTAATAATTTAAAATTACATAACTCTGATAATTTAATTAAAATAATTTAAATATTAATGGTTTCGCAAATTAACTTAGTATGCTAAGATGCCCGCAAAGCATAGCTACTGACAGATGTGAATATACATAAAAAAAATATATTTCGATCAATTTAATATAATGAGTAATTTAAAACTAAAATAATCTTTACAAAGTTTAATAATCTAATTTAAATTAAAATAATTAGATTAATTTACTGCTTAAAATTTTGAGTTTGAATTCAAATTTTATATAGAATTAAAATTAATATTTTAAGTGTTTCAATGTTTTTAAGTTTAAAATAAAAATTTTTAATTATATTCAATTTATTTAATTAAATTAATTTTCTTTAATATTTATCTAATAGATAGATAGATTTTAAAATATCTCTCTATTTTATATTTATATAATTTTAAAGAATGTCATTTAAAATTTTAATCAAAAATTTTCTCCCATTTTTATAAACAATATCTTTTTTTATTTATATATTTACTATGAATTAAGAAATTTATTATCATTTTATTTCAAATTATAATGAATGGTTTGAAATCTACTAAAATGAATAGAAGCACAATGATGTTAAGTAAGCTTTATATTACTACTAAGATATCTGGAAGACTGATGAAATTCTAAAATAGTCAGAGAGTGGTTTGAACTTAGTATTCTATACTTTTTCTGCAAATACAAAAGATCTTTTCATTACTCAAGATAAATCAATTGATGATACTCCAATAATATTAGCAAGTATTACCTCAAAAGATCATTTTAATTCATAATATTGGATATTTCATTTTAAAAGATGAACTAGAAAATTAACTATAAAAACATTTTGAATCATTTTATGGAGACAAGACTACTAAATTGATATTTATTAATCATTATTTATCTTGAAATTTTCAGTTAATTTTAATAAGATCATAATTATCAATTAAAAAAATGACCATCTATGATGTATAATAAGTAATTAAAGTAATTGGACTACTATTAACGATTATAATTTACCTAATTTAGAAGAAAATGTATGTACCTTTTACATTAATAGTCTTTAATCGATTTCTATTTATTTTAATGAACTTCTTATTAAAATTGATAGCATTACCGATTGCAATGACCAGTAATTAGATTTAAAGTGTAATTGTATTAATCATAAATATTTAAAAAACATAATAAAAATTAAATGTTCTACAAACTATTATACTTTGAGAAAATTGTTTAAATAAGTTTATACTATAAGCATTAATATATATTTGACAGTGAAAGTTAAATTTGATAAAAAAATTATAAAGTAAAATTTATATAATAGATATTGATTCTATAATAATTGCTGATTAACACAAAGATTCATTTTAAACCCCAAAACCCTTTAATGAGGTTTATAAGTGCTTTGATTTGTAGGGAATTTGTTAGGGTTTAGGGATAGGTTTAATGTGAAATTTATAGTAAATAAATTTAATTAAATCACTCATAAAGCACTTTTGGATCGTGTGGTAGAGGTCTGAAGTTTATCTTACTTAACCACAACTCTATTGACTCTATTGATATGTCTGATCTTGAGTTAGGTTTGATAATGATTTAGTCAGCCTTTAATTTTATTGATTGAGATAATCTGATTTTGTCTATAAACTACTTTATTATTTGCTTACCTTCATTCTCGCACCTTGTAGACTAGTAATAGTTACGATGCATATTGCACTCTAATATTATTGCTGCCATAGCCCGCACATCTTATTGAAAGTGTTCTCTTTCTGGGTAATAGCCTGGAGTTCCCATTACACTTCCAAGCCTTGATACTTCCACTCTTAAGGCTCTGTTGAAATCAATAATTGTTACTGTTACTGGTGAAAAGTTCAACATTATATTCTCAGGCTTGAGATCTCTGTGAACAAAGCCTAACTTATGAAGCTCTTTGATACCTTGTATAGCTTAGGTTGATATTAATGCAAGCTATCTATGATTTCTTTGATCAGTTATGAAATCTCTGAGTGTCATTTCAAAGAGTGGTAGTCTGAAAGCTACATGATCTTTGGCTAAGAGAACAGCATCTAGCTTTATTAAGTATTTGCACTCTTTAAACTTAGCCTGAGTGAGTACTTAATACTCATTAGTAAACTCCATTAAATCCTTGAAAACTTTCTTGTCAAAGGAGTCCTCTAGAATTAGATAGCTTTAGAGTGAAGTATTTAAATCAATCAGTGAAAGTACTGGAATTTTCTTGTATTATATCTTAATCATGAATTTTGTGATCTCTGATGCTAAGAGGTTGCGTGCTATCCTCACATATTCTGATTCACTAGCTTGTTCGAGCTCTACCACTTTCGAAGATTCTCTTGCTTTTCTTTTATTTAATAACATCAATTCATCTTCATGCTTTTCAATCTCTAAATCTTTATTGTGAGCTTTTAAAAGAGGCTTCCTTAAATCTCTTGAATGAGCATACTGCTAATGCCACTCGAAGCAATCATACTTTCCGTCGATTTTATCGTGCTTTAAGTATACAGTGAGCTTAGCTTCTCTATTCTCCTTATAATGTCTGTACCAGCTTGATTTATGAGCAAAATCTCTCTCACATATTTAACAAAAATAGACTTCAACTTCTTCAGTTTGTATCAGAATTTCATTAATACCTTTCTCCTCCTCTGTCTCCCACACACTTGTTTGCCATTTATTTTCTATTATTAATTTCTATTTTAATAACAGAGACCTCAAGTGATAGCTATGGTAGTTCTTTATGAGAGTTCATCTCGCAGCTATCACACTTTTATTTGCTGCCAAAGGTTAGTCTCATTTAGTTTGATGGAAGTGCTGTTGTTTTTCTTAAAATGTTAGCGCTCATATTTAAATTTGAATTTAAAATTATAAAACTGCCTCTATAACTGAGAGCTTATATGAGAGCTTTGCAAGCCTACAAGTTTCAAGGGAAGTTCTTAGAGTATAAGAGAAAAAATATGAGTGTTAAGAGACGATCCAGCTCTAAATATGGGTGAGGAAGTAACCATTTTTACTTTCAATAATAAGTTGATTATAGTACGTACCGATTTAGGAGGTGCACCTAATTATGTACGTACTGCTTTAGGAGGTATTTTGTGATTTTATGATTAAAATTAGGGTGCTCCTAATTAAGTACTAGCTTTAATTAATGCTCCTAATTAAGTACTAGCATTTTAGGAGCTGCTCCTAATTAAGTACGTACCAATTTAAATTTAAAAATATGGAACTATAGCAGTAGAAATTGATATCAATCTATCAAGATTGAAGCCAGTTCTCAAAACCTTCTTCATATCCTTCTTAAAGGTTGACCTTCTTAGGAAGGTCATATTTAATAGTAAGTCTTACAGATGTATATAATTGAAATCAATAAACTTAAATTTGAGTATCATTTCTTAGATCTGTAAACAAGAAGGAATCAATGAATGATAAAATGAAAAATAGTGCAAGCACAAGGACTGATTCAAAGATTTAGAAGCAAGGAGGATTTGCATCGCTACTTGGTGCAGCAAGGTAATGAACTTATAGTAGCTAATCTTCATTATGTAGTTGGTTTGTTCCTGCCAACTATGGAAGGTACTATAATTTCATTTCTAAGAGCCATACTCTGCGAAGAGAAGAAAGCATTGAAGACTTTAGATGTAAAGTTTAGAAAGATTCGAAACTATCCAGAAATCTCAGTGACTAACTTATATGATGATGCTATGAACGACCCAGAGGTTTCGCAGTGCCAGCCTACTAAGAAGCAGTTGTCAAATAAACTACCAGAAAAAAAAACTATATCTTTGGCATGCTTGCAACGATTAAAGGTGATTACTTGAAAGAAATTATTCAAGAATCTCATAAGAAAAGGTTCAGCATCTCTTCAGAAGATAAAGACAAACAAGGGATCAAGATAAGTGAGAGCTGGCTATCAGAGCTGCAGAAGAACCCTTATATTTCAAGTAAGATTTTTAGCTTAACTCTTTAGAAAAATCTGGTACTGGCATCTTCTTGATGAAGGAATAGAGCAAGCTTCACAGAGAGCGAAAGTCGCAGACAAAGTATGAAGTTAGCAAGAGACTTTATTCAAATATCCAGCCTCCAGAGTCAATAAACATAGATGCTGGAGCTGGCAGCAAGAGAAGAAACTTAGGCCCAAGCAAGCCTTAAGGGGAAGAAAAGAAAGAGAAGCCAGCTCCCTCTAAAGAATTTTAAATGTGACTTATATATTCATTAACTTAACTAAAAAACTTATTTATATACATTCATTCTCCCTTCTTTAGCACACTTTTAAGCCAACAAATTATCTACTCTCTTCGCTGACCTTTTAATAAAGTCTACTGTATCTATAGGTAGGTCATGCATCAAGTGTATAGCAGCAGTTTCTTGTAATGAACTTTTAATATACCCCAGTAGAATTCAATTCCATAAAACTATTGGCTGTAAGGCGCGTAGAACACTGGTGTTATTCTAACCTGCTTATTAATCTTCCTTTTTTCTTTTGTTGTATGAACAGAAAATTTATCAACAAATAGTATAATCTCTTATTAAAGGTACTTATCTCTCAGCTGCTCTAAGAACTTAATATACTGCTCTGTCTTAATTGAGCGAGGATGAATAACATAAGTTTCTAACCAGCATCCTCGCTAATACCTCCAAGAATTCCATTGTTTATACCTTGACTTTCTAGTCATATACCTCTACATTACTATGTCTCTTATATCAAGACTATTAAATAAAAGTGTTGAAGGTAAAACACAGCCTCGTCAGCATGTATAAACTTAATATTTGTCTATTAAGCTTTCTGCATTTAATTATAAATATAATTTAGGTTATTGTTGTAAAATGGCAGAGTGAAATCAATCACTCTCTTGATACGATTACACCTTTGTAAGAGATACCATTCCGTTTATAAATGTTAGCAACAGACTAAGCAGAGATCTTCAACTCAGGGAACTAGCGGTGAAACATAGTGCTCGTTGGTCAACAGAGAAGTGAGCCCAATACTTAAAAGTTTTATCATTTGTAAGATATTCAATATGCTTTTATAGGAACTTTGATTCCTCTTAGACTTAGAAATCAGCTATTATTGCTTCAATTACATAGCTAGTTAGCAGTGAGAGCGAACAGTAGATGGACTTCGCTTTAAGAGCAGTGAAATAGACTAATAGTTGAGTACTAGTTAGACTTATTCACTGCATATATCACATCCATACCGCATTTTAAACATTTAATCTATGTACTCTTCACCATAAATAGACCCCAAAAGCTTGCAATTTTTGTCTCGCATTTAATTTATAATCTTAACTCCTAACAAATCCCCTACAAATCAAAGCACCTATAAACCTCATTAAGGGGTTTTGGGGTTTTGATTCTACCCTGAAAATTTAAATATTTTGATGATGATTAAATAATTATTATTTAAGAATTAATTTAATATATTATAATTAAAAAATAATTACATTAAAAAACTAAAAAAAACAAAATATAAAAAATTTAATATTTTTTGCAATATTGAAATCTACTACTATAAAAAAATCAACACAGGTTAAAAAAATTAATTTCCAATTAAAGTAAATTCTCTCGTAATGAGTGTCATATCTATTATAATTAATTTAAAATAATATAAAAGTTCAATCCTGATCTAATAATGTCTTAATAAAATGTTAAATAAAATTTTACTCCTTTTTAAAACTTGATGCTGGTTTGTTCTATAACAACAAATGACTTAGATAAAAAAATAAACTTTACAACTTTTCATTAATAATAACATTTGAACTTTTTATAAAATTAATCACTAGCTACAATTTCAACTATGTATTTAAAATATTAGTTTAAATACTGAAAGTGTTTAAGAAAATTAAAGAATAATTATATAAATACTATTTGGGGACGAAATTTCTTGCTCAAAATTTTATTTGCAGCAAAAAAAGGAAGTTTCCTACCCCGTATTTGAAAAATATGTAATTTTTTTAATTTCTAAAAATTTATATCACAATTATGATATAATTATTTTTATCATCACCCAATATCATTTCTACCTGGATAAATAATTCAAATTTTAATGAAAATCACATCAATAATTAATAAAAAAACAATTAGTTTAGCGTTGTTTTTATTATATATATATTTGACAAAGAATAATAATATACCTTGAATAATATAAATTATAAAAAGTTGTTTAGTAAATGGGAATGGTAATTTGAATTTCAAATTTAATGTTTCCAATTTTTTTAATGACAAAAAAATAAAAACTTTAATGTCGACCGCATGAATCTTCTGCAGGAAGCTGAAAAATGCACGGAGACAAGAAATTCCCCCCTAATATATATATCTTTTATTTATACAGAAAATTTGATAAAATTTTAAATAAAAAATAGTATGGTGTTTGTTTTATTGTTTTAGGAAATCAAATTTAAATTTCCTTAAAATATGGGTTTAATTGTTGACAATTCAATTATGCAAAAGTTTAATTAACTAAATAAGAATAAAATACATATTAGAAACTTAAGAATAAAAAGATAATAAGACTGAGATTATGAAAAAGAATCTATGAAAAATAATTATTTATAATGAATGTTAAAATACAAAATAATATTTTCTTATTTTCATTCAAATTTAATTAAGAGGTAATATAGAGATTAAAATGAAGACTAATAATTAATTAAATTTTTATAAAAAATTTAATAACTGTAAAAAAAATATATTTTCTATTTTCTCAAATTATTTTATTCGTTCCATACTTAAATGAAATAACTGTTTATTTTTTGAATTAAATAATTTTTATTTAAATGCATTTTAAAAAATCTGAAATATCAAATAAACAATTTAAAAGCCATCTAGAATTTATTTTGCATTATCTACGCTTCAAGTTTTTATAGGGAATCTTTTTAACAAATATTAAATGGCTATATTTTTGTAAGAGTAACCATAAATTTTATAAATGTTTTGACAAACCAACACTCACTTGAAACAAGCAGCCAGTAGGTTCTTATATAAACAATGGTATAATCTTTTTGGATTTTTATCTTCCAAAGACTTTGGTAACAAGCAGTGAAAAAATAGGAGGTAGAAGTGTAGCTTCCTCAGCAGCAAAATATTTTATTCGGAAAATAAATCACTGGAAAAATATGACATTCATATGTTCTATTTTTAAACTTAAAAAAATTATACATTTATTTTCCTTTTAAGTCTAACAAATTTAAGCCAATTAATTTAAAACTAAGTTAAGAAATCAAATCCTTAAAAAAAATACAAATATTCAATTAAAATATGAAAACGTTGATTTTGTAAATCTAAATCTAAAATAATTGTTATATATTGATATTGATTTATTTATTTAATGGATTTAATGCAAAAGATAAAAATATAATCTTAAAATCAAAATTTCGATTAGTTATCTTAAGTTTATTTCATTTTTTTATGGAAAGATTTTTATCATTTTACTTTAAGAGATATTTTTAGAAACTTTTAAATCCTATATTAATTAAAAAATTAAACTACTAATTTGATTGATTAAAATAAATTTATAAATAAACAAACAAATAAATTGTATAAAATTCATTGATATTAAAAATAATATTAAACATATATTAAAAACTGATTTAATATATTTGTAAATATCAACAATTTATTATATATACTTATATATAAACCCCAATACATATGTGCATAAGAATTTGATAAGTGCGTAAACGAATTTAATTAAATGTGTTAAGAAAAATTAAATTAAGGCTTTTTAACTAAATTTGAAAGTGCCTCTTTAAGGTCCTTAGAAAGCGAGTCCGTGAAAAGCAGCGAATATTGAATCTTGAATTCTCTGAGCACTTAACCGTACAAATTGATTAAGAATGATTAGTCAACTCGAAACAACCTAAAAATCCAGTACCTTTCCCTATTCACTTCCCCTCTTTTTCAACATTTTCCTTCCCCCTACCCTGGCAACCCACTAAAATCCAGTCTTTAGGCTTAAGCCAGAACCCCTTTTTCGACCCTCAAACATTCTACCCGAAATTTCCATTTTGAGTACCATTAACTTCTAGCAATTCCCTCCTTCACATTTCTCCTCGCCATTATTCAGTTATAGACAGGCAAGGCTTTTGAATTTTAACGGATTTCGCGATTTCGACATTTTTTAAAAAAGCCAATTATAGATGGGCTCGAGCACGAAACTTTCTAAAAATTATCATGACTCTTCAACCACCCATCACCTTGAGACTCAAAGCTGCTAGTTATGTTAGTAACAGTGAATCATATCTACTAGAAGTGCAATTTCTTCTAGCTAGCTATAAATCCGGAGGATAGAGACAAAAGTGTGAAAAATCTCTCAGTAAATTTGCAAAAATCCAGCTATTTAGTATTAAAATCCAGTCGAATTAATCATTAAAATCTACCATAAACTAGATGAATCAAGCCCCTGGATTTTAGATGGCCTCTAAGACTGACCCTCCTCAACTTCTCAATAAGGAAGCTGGGAAGCTCAAATCTTTGATATTACCTTCTATTTGAACCTATTAATGATTAGCAGGTGCCAGAACTGGTACCCGAACAAGAAAACTTACCTCAGATTTTTGAAAATATACTAGCCAATGTAAATCTTGAAGATGCGGGTAAACCTAAAGGTATAAAATCTGAATATAAAAATACACAAGACAGTGCTAAAATCAATCGTGCAAAGGAATTTCTGCACTAAAACAACTTTAATTTAAGTTTGCTGCTGGAGCATGAGGATTTTGCAGGCTTTGAAAAGACTAAGGATTTTAAGTAGTACGTGAGAAAGTATTTAAATAACAATAAACCCAAGTAAGTGAAGCACGCCACGAAAGTAAATCTGTGATTTCAAAGCCTCCTGAACTATCTGCAATCGACGAAGAGGTGAAGGTGAGTGATTTCACTACGAGCGTA
>ARYC01001998.1:0-71530 GCA_000711775.1 Oxytricha trifallax
ATTACAAAAAGGTGAAATTATAATAATACTAAGCCTGTACAAAAATTCATCAATCTAAATACCAAACCTGCTTCGCTCAAATACAATGATTTTGAAAAATCATAATAAATAAAAATTATTAATAGTCATAATTAAGATCAGTTTGTATTTTACTTTAAAAAAAAGGGTAAAAATACTCTTTATACTTCGACATTTTTTATAATTATCTCAAATATAATTTACAATTATCAATTTCAATTTGTGACTGTTTTTGGTATTTTTGATATTTTAAATTTCCTATTCTTTTGTATTTTAGCAATAATAAGATAGTCAATACGCTTCTATAGAAACTTTGACTTCCTCTTAGGCTAAGAATTCAGCTATTATTGCTTTAATTATACAGCTTTCAAGCAGTGAGAGCGAACAGTTGATGGACTACGCTTTAAGAGCAGTGCAATAGACTTATAGTTCAGTATTGGTTTGACTTATTCACTATACATATCACATCCGTAACGCAGTTTAAATACTAAATCTATATACTCTTCATCATAAATAGACCCCAAAAGCTTGTAATTTTACTCTCGGATTTAATTAATAACCCCAACTCCTAACAACTTCCCTAAAAAATTAAAGCACTTATAAACCTCATTAAGGGGTTTTGGGGTTTTGATTGTTAAACTTGCATTTAGAATTTTTGTTGCCAACTTCTTACCACTCATCGACTACTGCTTCTTTATCTTTTACATCAGGTGGAACATAAATAAGCTTTAACTCATCATGCAACAAATCTAGGAGCATTGCTAAGAACTCATGACAATCTTAATGTTCTTAATGAGGATTGAAGTTTTAATTTAGCTCTGCGAAGATCTTTTCGGCATCTACAGGGTTTGCGGCAAATGGACTCTTTCTATCCATTTACAACATCGGATTGAAATACATAGAGAGGTACACGAATTTCCTAAGGAGAGAATCAGGACCAAGCTCTTTCATAACTTCTTAATTGTCACTAATTGCAACAAGCATGTTGAAGAAGGCTGGAATTGAGAGTAAACTTTGAAGAATGACATTCATGAAGCAGCAGTTAGTTGTGTTTGTCAAACCTTTGTTCAGCTTGTCAATATGATAAACAGTAATAATATGAATAGTAGAGAACTCCAAGTTCTCAGCCAGTTTCATTTTGATGTTCTCTTTCAATTCTGCTTTTGCCATTTTGGATTGAATGACAAATGCTGTTTCCATAGCATCAGCTTGTCTCTTCTTTTTCTTGCCTTTATTCAGAGTCCCTTCAAGGTCTAGAGACCATGAAAAGTTTGGGTCAGGTACAAAAGGAACTCTTTCTGGTTTCTTGACTTCCTCTTATTTAGTAGTTTCCACTTCTGTGCTAGCTGGAGTAGTACCATTTTCTTGTTCTTTTTTATCTTCCTCTTTCTTCTATTCTTCTTGCTAAGCATTCTTTTTATAGAAATCTCTTTTCTCTTGATAGTTCTTGAATCTGCCATCGTATTACTTGGATCTATCGTTCTTATAGTTATTTCTATCATAATGCTGCTGTTTGTCATAGCCACCTTGGTGATAATGCTAACCTTTGCCATTTTAGTGATGATGTTAATTATCAACTTAGTGACCATTAGTAGTGGTTTTAACTTAGCTGTCTGTATTTTCTTTAACTTAACTGGATCCTTAAGTTTATTGAATCACTTTCTCCTCTTCATTTTATGGAGTCTAAACATCAGCAGGAGCTTCTTATGGTTAAGTGTCAGTAGATGGTGAAGTGGTGATATTTACTTCTTTTGTAGAGTCTGGAGGTGGATTAGTAGTTTTTGGCCCAAATGCTAAATCAAAATCTGAGGAAAACAAACCCTTTGTAGTTTTCTTCACTTCTTGTTTGGTTGGTTAATTTTATGTTGTAGATGGTTGTGTTGTCTATTTTTGATGGCTTCCTTAATCAATAATATGGTAGAAATGAATTTAAAAAGGGGAAATTAAACTAATAAATTAATTAAGCATTAAAATAGAGGGAGTTACTTCAAACTAAACATGACAAAAAATTAAATATTAAACATTTACTAAATTAGATAAAATAATATTAATGATTGATATTGGATTAAATTTAATAATTATGCGTATAATGGATATATTTAGATTAGATATAATCTATAAAAAATAACATAATAGATTAATCTCTTTTATAATAATATAATGATGTCAAAGTTCTAAAACCTTTATACAATTATAAACACGAAGTAGCTATTTTCAAACTTATTTATTTAAATAAATTCCTTCATCAATACTAATTCAATATTAAGTGACAATAGAATTTTAATTTATTTAAACTATTTTTTCTTTAATCGTTTCTGTCACTTTGATGATAGTTATCGGTGCCTCCTCGACCTCTACCACCTCTATAACCTCCTCTATAGCCGCCTCTTTGGCCATCTGATTTATAGCTATCATCCCCTTTGTACACGCTATTCCCACTACCTCCTTATCTATCATAGTTGTTGTAACTTCTCTCACTGCCTTCTTGGTTGCTATAGTGAGCTCCTCCTCGGCCACCTCTACCTCTATACCCCCCTCTAGTTGATTCTGAATGACTGGTTGGCTTGCTACCGTATTGCTTCTACTAATCCATTATAAATAATAATATTTAGTAATTATAGTTAAAGTGTAATATATTTGAATTTACTTATAAAACTTAATTAGCTAATTATATGAGTTTATAATTAATAATATAAACTATTAACTAACATATAGAGTACACACCCCAAAACCCCTATTATATAATAGTATTAATTTCTTACTATAATATTTTCATTATTTATCAAAGTAGATTATTTAATCACTCAAGCTTATATTTTGGAAAATAATCAAAGTACTGGGGTTTATGCAAATTTATAAATTACTTTTTCTAAATATATAATAAAATACTTTATATTTATAATTAAATAGTACTGTCATTTTAGTTTGTTTAATGTTTATCCTTACTTAATACAAAATAATTTACAATGTGTGTTATCTCATTATATTCACTCAAAACCCCAAAACCCTTTCAGTAGTTTGATTGAGTTTTTGAGTGATAAAAGTAGACTATTAGTACATACTTTATTAGGGTTTTAATAGGGTTTATGTAGGGGTTTAATGTTTAAATGTAATGTATAGTAGTGTGTATAAGAGGGGTTGGGGTCAGTTTATGATAGTGAGTATATAGATTTATTGTTTAAGTTGCGTTATGGATGTGATAAATTTAAAAATCAACTCAAGCCTATCCTTAATTACACGTCTATAGCAAGGCTGCTCCATAAATCTCCTGCTACTGTGAGGTCTCACTGTCTATTAGCATTGAATTTAAAGAGATAGCAGCTAAATCTAATCCTAAAAGACCCTTAAAGTTTTTGCAGCATCCTATCGATTATCTTATTAATGATAAAACTGGGCTCACTTCTCTCTGGCCTAGAGAGCTGTGATGTTTCATCGCCAATTTCCTGAGCTTCATATCTCTGCATAATCGATAGCTAGCATATATAAAAAAAAACGGAATATCTTACAAGACAGTCAATCACATTAAGAGAGTGATTGACTTTAATGTTCCATTTTATAAGGATAATTTTAAATTATATATTTGATTAAATGCAAAGGGCTTAAGAGCATAATATAAAGTTCATACACGCTGATGAGGCAGTATTCACTTTTAATACCTTCATATCAAGGTCTTCGTATAAGAGGTACAGCAACATTGAAGTATATTATTAAAAGGTTAAGGTTTAAACTCATGCTATTCTAAGTGGAATAAGTGAAGATAATAGCCTCGAGACTTATGTTATCCACCCTCGCTCAATAAAGACCGAATAATACATTAAGTTCCTACAATAGCTTCGAGATAAGTACGCCGACTAAGAGATTATACTGTTTGTTGATAACTTATCTGTCAATAAAACTAAAGACACAAGGGAAGAATATGAAAGGCTAAACATAACACCTGTATTTAATGTTCCCTACAGTCCTCAGTTCAATGGAATAGAATTATATTGGGGGCTATTGAAGGCCACTAAATGAAACTTTTGCTATATCACTTGATGCACGACTTGAAGATAGATACAGTCGATTTTATTAAGAGTGCTGCTAAGAAAGTCAGCGATGATAAAGCTAAAGTATGCGCAAGAGAAGGGAGATTTTGTATATATAAATAAGTTTTAGATTTAAACGAATGAATAAGTTCACATATTAAATTTGCCCGTAAAGGGATTTGGCTTCTCTTTCTTTTCATCCTCTTATGGCTTGCTTGGGCCCATGTTTCTTCTCTTAGTGCCAGCTCCTGCATCTATGTTCATCTCGTCTAGCTTTTAAAAATCTTTGTAGAGTCTCTTGCTAAATTCATGCTTTACTGTGATTTTCTCTCTCTGTTTAATTTGCTGCGCTCTATCATCAAGTAAATAGCAGTGCCAGGTTTTTCTATAAAGTTAGAAGACTAAGCTTACTAGAGATGAATGGATACCTCTATAGTTCCAAGAGCCAAGAGTCGCTGATTTTATTCCCTGCTTCTCTTTTTCTTCAGGAGAGATGCTATAGCGTTTCTTATGAGCTTATTAAATTACTTCATTTAAGTACTCAGACTTCAGAGGTCCAAGGACACCAAAGAAGAAGTTTCTCTCTGGCAACTTATTACACACACCCAAACCAACCCCAACACAGGAGACAACACTAACAGGTTAAGGGAAAGTAGAGAGCAACATCTAGATCACTCATAGAATCATCATAGAGGTTTGTTACAGAGATTCCAGGGTAGTTAGGTATCTCGATCATTCTGATTTCATTAGACTTAAAAGCTTTTTTCTCTTCACTTAGCAATGCTTTTAAGAATGATATTTTTGTTCCCTCCTGTGTTGGTAAGAACAATCCAACTATGGTTAATAAGTTAGTTATAAGTGAAAACTTACCTTGCTATACCAAGAATCTGTAAAGATCTTCTTTACTCCTGAATTTTACTATTAAATCTTGAGATTATATTCTCTTCATTGCATCATTCATAGATTCCATCTTGCTTCAAGTTTCTATAAATGTTTATGAAATTTAAAATTATGGATATCCATTCTAAACTTACTAAAATTTTACTACTAAATAGGGAGATCCACTTGGAGGTCAACCTGAATCAGATAAATAGATAAAGATGGAGGAACTTTCTCCAAGTTTCAAAGTTTGACTTCCATTTTTATCAAACTTTCTCCATTAAATTGCTCCTAATAATAATTAATTTAATTAGGTGGTGCTCCTAATTTATATAAAACTTAATTAGGAGGTTAAATTAAAGTTCAAAACCGTATTAGGTGGTGCATTAAAAAAATTAAATTTTAAAACTTCTCCTCCTAAATTTACGAGAGCAGATTTAGGAGCACCACCTAACTTCACAAATCAAATTTAGGTGCATTTTAATGTATAAAATGGATGGAATAGTATATAAATTATCTCTAATGTTAAAATTTATAAAACTAATGTCTCGCACTATGTTCCCATTAAACCTCTCTAAATCTATGAGGATATGCTCTTGCTTGTGTATAAAGGTAGAATTTAAACAGCTTATATAATTATTAATAGTATTTACAAAATGAGCGGCAATTTACTAAGAAAAGCGGCATTGCTTGGTAATAGCCAGCAAAAACTTTCTTTCATGAATTAAAAGGAAATTGGGACTTGCGATGCTTATACCTAGTACGAACCTGAAATTTTCTAACCTTAGGTCTCAGACTTTGAATAACAATTCAGTTGTCAAATAGAAATGCAGAGCTAAGAAATTCAATGCGAAGTTCCAATAAAAATGGTTGAAGAGGAGGAAGAGAAAAAATAAATGAAAGCATTACATTTATGTGAAGAGTGTGAGAAGAACTTCACTTATAAATCTGCTCTTAAGCGTCACATCTTACAGTAGCATTTTAACAAGCCTAAACTCTATCTTAAGCATGATAAGATAGATAGAAAATATTTTTGCCCTTATTGCAATAAGCAATATAATCATTCAAGAGATTTAAAAGTTCACCTTTAAAAACCATCATGGCAAGAAGTTTGAAGTCATAGATCCTGAGACTGGTGAGGTCTTCCTTCAAAAAAGAAAGCCAAGAGACCCTTTAGAATCTTTGGAACAAAGAGTTAAGAAAGAAAATAAGCTTATTAAAGCAGTGAGAAACCTTCCAGCTTCTGAGATAGTGAAAATCACTTTGAAGATACAAGCACTAAAGCTTCCAATTTTAAATGTAATTGACCTTAAAGAATGTAAGGAAAGTTATCTTATACTTGAGGACAAGTTTGAGAAAAAGGTCATTACTGATAAGCAGTTCGCATACAAGATTTATCCATTCAACTACTTTAAATGCGATGACAAGTATCAAATGGAATTTGTCAATGAGTACTAAGCTCTTACTAAAGCAAGGGATAGACAGTGCAGATTTATAATTATACTCGATGCAATACTGCTTGCTCAAAATCATGTTGCTTTTCGCCTCCCTCTATATTAAATGACATTAAGAGACTACATTTAAGATTAAAGAGTTCCAAAGTAGTTACCTCTTATTCTAACAAATGTTTGCAAAGGCATAGAAGAGCTCCACACTTTAGGGTATGTTCATAGAGACTTGAAGCCTGAGAATATTATGCTTACCTTTTCACCTCTCAGAGTAGTAATAATTGATTTAAATAGATCATAAAGAGTTGAAGCTTCAGGACTTGGCAACGTTTATGGTATCTCCTGGATACTTTCCAGAAAGGGAGGACTGGAGAGATGATGATATTAAGTGGGATATATGGGCTCTAGCAGTAATAATTTGTGAATGCGATATGGCAAGAAATGATTACTATAGCTGCAAAAGAGAGAAAGATTCAAAACAGAGAATACAGCAATATCTAGACTAGAATAAGATAAAAGGTAGAATGAAAGATATGGCTGAGTAGATAATTATTAAGCCTAATCACAGAGCTGACCATACAATAGACTAAATTGTAAGTTGGATAGGAGAAATAAAGTTTAGAAAGCTGCCTCATGATGCCAAAGTACTGTTTGAGTGAATAATAAAAATAAAACACTTGCATAACACACTAATTTACATTACATTATAACCCTAAACCCCTACATAAACCCTATTTAAACCCTAATAAAGTATGCACTAATAGTTTACTTTTATCAATAAAAAAACTCAATCAAACTACTGAAAGGGTTTTGGGGTTTTGACTGTAGAGAGGCATTTCGCTTGTGATAATTTGAGCTGCTATTAGTTTATGAATTCATTGTGATATTGAACTCATCAATAAATGTGGCACTTCAAATTTAAAAACATTTATATGTAAGATTATATTACACTTGCATCTTCTTCGTCTTCTGCTATTTCCAGATGAGTGTTATTTAAAGCATTTTAAGTCTGATTATTTGAATTTTAATGTTTTGTTTTCTAAGATTTCATGTTATTTAAAAATAGGAAATTTCTAAACATTCTGAAGCAATAAGCAATATAGCAAAGAATTAATACCTTAAAATTTATAAGCCTATTAAATTCTTAAGGTTTCAAGTAATATCTTCCATAATTTTTCATGATATCTTGCTTAATACTACTATTATTACTTTTGGATATTGATTGCTTTGCCATTGAGTTTTATTCAACTCCCTCTTAATAAATCAAACTTTCTGTCATGTCAACCCCTGTAGATATATTAGTACCAGTTCCTGTGACTTAATTAGAGTTATTTTCGTAGAATGAATGCAAGTTTTGCTTTTTAACAAGGATTTTGCGAATTTAGCTTTTCATTGAAACGAGTTCTTACTCTTACTTAATTTTCTGCCTTATCTCAGAGTGCTGCTCCATGTAAGCCATTAAATCTTATTTCATAGTTATGAGTGGAGATTAATTTGGATTTTCTAAGTCTCTCTTATTCTTTTTAGGCATGCATTGCTTATCTGCTTCTTCAAAATTTTGCATAAGTTGATTGTTATATTGTGAAGTGAATTGATTGAAGAATTTATTGTCTCTTATGCAATTGTACTGTGGACACTTTGAATACTCATTACAAATTTCTTTAGTGATTGTTTTAGTTCTGATTTAACTATCATCAACACTTTCAATGACGATTTTGTTTAAGCTGTTATTACTAAACTAGGGTCTTTTAATGCCAAAATTTTAGATTTTTTAAGAACTAAAGTCTTGTATTTAGCCATCACTCAAGCATGATTTATTTAAACTTGATTCTTGATTTTAAACAGTCTCAATGTTTTACAAATCAAAAGAGAACTATTTCTCAGTATCTTACTTTCTATGACAGCTTGAACACATTTTTATAGATTATTTTACTGATGTAGTGGTATTTATTGGGTTCAATTAGAGACCTGAATTGTTTAAACTGTGTCTCTTAATTTTTTAGGCAATCGATTGTTGATTATTTTAGCCAAATTTTAAGAGAGTTTAAAAGCTTAAAGAAAATTTATGATTCCAAATCTTTTTATAACCCCTTAATAAATAATGTTTGTTATGTAGCTTATTAGTATTTTGATTGATTTTACATTGGTGATTACAAAACTCTATTTCTTAATGAATTCAAAGTAAATTTTGCTCAATTGTATATGGACAATTTGAATAACTTTTCAGTCAGTTTTTCAGAATTAATTATGTCAAATGCAATTAAATCAGTGATCTCATGCGAGTTACTGGGTTTGATTAGGATAAAATAGTGATACGATAAATAAAAAAGCAAAACATAAGAATTATTAAATTAAATCTAGCCTTTATGTTCCCTTCCACTTTCGCTTCCGTTATCATGAATGAAGATTCTTGTTGGTTACTTAAAGCTTATATCGAGCTTTAAATATGGAAGTTGTTCAGATCTAAATAATTAATATATATGACATAAATAACTGATTTTGAAAAAATAAAAAGCTAAAACCAATTCATACAAATCTAGTAAATTATCTATTTGTGATTCGCCAATATCAGTTTCTGTATTTATGTTTTTAGGTATGGTTTTAAAATCTTTAAGTAGTGAGCTTCGATTGTTGCTATGAATTGAAGCATGAGTAAATTGATTTTCAAAGTTACTGTTAGCATTATAAGGACGGGTTCCCATACTAAAAATTAAAAAAAACTATTTTCTTAAGCAACTAAATTTATGAAGACAATTTATTGACTTTTTATTAATAAGAGTTTGTTCTTGTGTTTTGAACTTATTTTTTCATAAATTTTATAAATACACCAATCAACTAAAAATAAAATAATTAGTTTAGAAAAAATTTACTGTTTAATAAATAGTATCTGGATTAATATAATGATAATGACTTTTTATACCTCCTATTTTATTAAGAGAATAAGTTTTGAAAATTAAAAAATATAAAATTCTAATTGAAATCTCTCCTACCTGCATATGTTGATTGATTAATTAGCCCATTAAATACGACGTTATTACTCAAACTATTTTCATTATATATCACCCCACTTCCTTGCACTGATGACCGGTCTATCTATGGCAATGCAAATGGGTTGACCTATGTAAAACTGTTATCATTATTCGTGCTATCATTTTTCTGACTATTATTCATGGATTACTACTTATTATTGCTGGAGCTGCCAAATTTAGCACTCTCAAAAACCCTTGGGGAAATTGGCAATGAAGTAGTTTTCTGATTGCTGATTTAGTTAAGTAGGGAGGTGCGCATTGTAACTTTAGGAAGTTTCATCGCGTTCTTTTTGAAACTTTGGAAATTCGAACCTGATCCTCCTGAATTTTATATCCCTGCGATTTAATGAGTAGTCAAATTGTTAGTGTTCCCAATTTAAGCAATGACCTGACTAAAAAAATAATAATATGTTCATAAAATATAGAATTATATACTCATTCTTGCTGAATTTTAATTTGAGTTGGCAACAGTTTTGATCTTAGCATTAAATCCATTTATTTTTGGGATTCTTTCAAAATTCAGGGTTGTATTGGTTTGTTGGTTTAATGAGGAATCTTGTAAAAGTAATTAAAACTAAAAATGAGTAAATAGAGTATTAATAGTTTATGTTATGTTATTTTATTTATTTAAAAATATATAAAAAAATTAAAATTATAATACTATCTTATTAGTTTTTTTCAAAAAATTATAGAAATTTTTGAGTTTTATTCTTCTAATTTGTAGAAAAATTATTTATTGTAGAATTCAAAATGGTCAGATAGAAAAGAGTTAATAACAACTTAAAGTAAAGCATAATTATCTATAAAATCTGAGTTGTGTGTTATAAAAATAGACAATAGATTTCACAATCTATTCTGATCTATTTTAAGAGTAATAATAGTTATTTATATATCTCAAGAAAATAATTTAAAATAAGTATTTTATGATAAATTCTTTTTGGGGTATCTGCCAATATATTTTCTAATATATGAGCTAAAAATGATACATTCAACTTTTAAGAATAGAGAATTGTAAACTGGAAATATTAAAATAAAGTTAAAGATTATTATTAATATTTAATGCTGAAAGGGAAATTAATAATGGGGCTTAAGCCAGGCAGAAAGATAAACCAGATAGTTTCATGCTTTGATTTTTAGGGCATCCAACTGAATCTTAATCCAAGGACCAAAAGGTTACAGATAATTAAATATTTTCAGAGTGATTCTAATAATATTTAGAAAATTTAATTAAACTTAAATCAAATATAGACAATTTAAAACCCATAAATAATTTTACTTTTTAAATGGCATTCATTTGACATTTTATAAATAATAAATAGTTTATTTGATGAAATTTTGAAGATTTAAATGAATTACTTTTTGAATCAAAACTTCCATTATTTAGTTAATTGTTGCTGTTCTTTTAAGAAATCTAAGATTTCTAAAACTTTATTAAATAATCCAATATAATATTTATCCTTGTTTAATTTAAAATCTAAAAATAATAATCTCTATAAATTAAGGACAATTAAAAATGAAAATTATTTAAAATTATTGATAAAATATGATCAATAAATTACTGGATTAATTGGTATTTTATTGAAACTATTACTTATACTTTTTGCAGGCAAGTTTACGCCACAGCACATTTAATCATGAACTTATTATGCAACTTTTTCTAGTATTTGTGATGGACTATCGTCATCATGAAGGTTATACTGTTACTATTACAAAATAATTAAAATATAAAGGCGATAATTCTAAATAATATTGCTAAAATATAAATGAAACAGGATATTGTAAAAATAAAATATAGATTGAATATATATTATAAATATACCAATAGAAATGCTTAAATACCTTACTTTAAAAGCTCTGTGTTTTTGTATTTGTGTAAATATAAATAAAGGAGGTCATATATTGCAGTCATTTCAAAAGATAAAAAAAATTCACCAATAAAGTAATAAAAGCGACTCTTTACTCACTTGTCTTTGAAAGCTTCATTTACCATACCTTTGGTAATGAATGAATTGGCATAGATCTGCACTCAAAGAAAGTAGTTTTGCTCATGGACCAGCTTAGTGATACACAAATAATCAGAAATGTTGGCTACTGTTAGGGATTACATGATAAATATATGCGCTCTACAAACCGAATAATCTCTGGGCTCAACCCAATTGAGGAATTATTTTTCTTTGTCTAGAAAAGATGATGATAGTCACTATTCTTAACAAGTAAGTACAAATGGAATTTAATTTTTAGGCAGATATTGGCGAAGAGAGTGGTTGAAATCGTTCAGAATTAAGAGAAAAGGTTATCCATAAGATGCGGCTATTTAGCATAAATAATTGGATTTATACTCTTCGGTTCTGATTTGTGTGAAGATAGTTGTTTCACATGTAATGTAAAGCGCGAAACCTGCTTCTTTTTACAATTTCCCCTGACTTACCAGTTTTAAATTCCTCGCAGATTATAATATTTTACAATACTAATAAGGTATAGTTAAGAAATGTATTAATTCAATCTCAACAACACTCGATTCCAATAAATTCATCTTTTCCAAATTTGAACTTTTTTAATGACGAAATTTTTGCAATTTCACTTTATCATATTTGCTTAATTATATTCGCATTTAAGCATGAGTACCCTATTTTCGCAAAATTCCTAATTTCAATGGAGTTCCTTTACATTTAAGCACCATTTTTGTAAAGAGAGAAATTGTTTGAAAGAAAATCTTAATATTACCCCTAACTACTCATTTCAAGGAAATTACTATTTTCGCAAATTTCCCATCTTTACAAATAATTTTAACATCTTTATTCACAATCTATGGGTTTTCGGAGTTATCTGTCATATTGTGACTTACAATAAATATTTTTGGCAACTATTATCTAAAATTTAACGCATTTCAACAAAACTCAGCGATTTTGATAATGAGGGGGTTTAAGTTTATGCATTTATTATTTGTCTTATAATATTGTTAATTTTATTTTAATTTTTGCAATTTTCTGATTCAATTTTATTTCGTAATAATGGGTGTCAATCATACCTTTATAATAATATTCAACCAGTTAAGTCAAATCTTATTCAATATTTTATTCGTTTTTTAGTTTCTCATGATGTTTTTATATTATTTCAGCAAAGTTATTCACCGTAGAATTCATGAATTTATCATTGTTAACAATTTAATCTTTGTATTTTTTTTCTTATAAATTAACTTATGAGATAAATTTTATCTAAATCCTAGATTTTTTTATTAAATCCAAATATGATTGATTGAATTTTGTTAGCAGGGGAATCTAAACTAGTATTATCACTTTGAACCTAACTTCGATTCATTTCCTTAAGTTTTTAGAGTCTCTTTTTATAAGAAACGCTCTGAGCCATAAGGTTAGGGCCTCCCTAGGATATTGGCCCGCTAAATGATTCATTTTTAAAAAACACCCATCCAATGTTATCAAATTAATTATTAATAGATGCTGTGCTACCTGCAGGTTTTTACTGCCCTGGTGTGGATGCATGCGCTGCTTTTAGTTTATTACCAGAGTTTGCATACAATTAGCTTTGCTACATTATGTAGAATCACAAGCATTTAAAGTCAAATTAAATAGGGGATTTATTAATAAGCTGATTTATATGGAATAAAATGTACTTTTATCTTTGAGTTTCTATTTTCGTTTGTTATTAATTTTTTTAAGACGATAAATGAAGAGATTGGTTTGATTACGCACCTAATGAATTACTTTTATGATGCATGGATGTGCGCTATGTCATATTTGGAGAAACTATATTGCTTTGTTAATTTGGACTCTATATCTGGCTTATCAGTGGCATCTAACTTTGCTATGTTTTTACGACATTCACTTATAAATGTTATAGTAAATAAAAAAATGATATTATATGAATAATATAAAAACATTTTGATTGCTGCTAAAATGGTGGAGTTAATTAGTTGGTGATTTTAGGGCTGCCACTTGATTATTCTGGGTATTCATTTATTAAATCTATAATTTTATCATTGAATCATCGCAATAAAATATCAAAACACTTTAAAAATATTATCAAACCACATTACTACTGAGCAGATAAACTCAAAACAAGATTTAAATCACTTATTAATTATTAAATTGTAAAGTTTATTTAATGAATTTATTTAGAAAAATATTTTTTTTTTGCTATTTTAAATGATAGTTGTACTAATAAAAAATTACAATATAGTAATAAAATATTCTTAATTAATTAATTCAATTAGCAAATTAAAGTTCGTCCTTAAAATCTAAAAAGTCCTCTTCAAAGATATCATCGTTCATCTCAATATCTACAAATTCCTATTACTGTCTCAATCCATTAAGTTAATCTTCAACTCCCTCAATACCCTCCCCGAGTTCATCTACAATTTTCCCCTAGGTGAGTATCTATTAAGCCATATATTGACTTTCGTTATATTCTTTTCTACGATTGAACCTATCCATCATAGTGGTCAAGTGATGTGCCATCTCGCCCATGCGATCTTCAATTGAGTTCATTCGAAGTTTAAAAGTGTTTAACGCCATCAAAAGTTTTTCTTTTTCTTGCTGATCGAAAGACATGTTTATAGAACCTGTATATTTAAAGGTTCGCCAAGCTGCTGGTTTATCTGTAGACGTGGGATCTGAATTTACTGCGTTATTATTCGGGGCTTGCTTAAAATCATTAAAAGGTATCATGTTCAAAGGGCATAAAGTGGTTTTCTTTGACTAATTAAGAGGATCTGAAATTATTGGATTTTGTTAAGCGTTAGGTGCTAGAAATGCATCGTTCTATAAATGTGCTCTATCTCGAGGCAAAAACTTCTATACCCAACCTTCAGCTGTGAATCTGCCATAAGTCTTGGCTATTTGCAAAAAAGAAGAGTCTTCCTTAATTAAAGAAGCAGCAGCACATGTATGATTTTGCTATTCATGAACTTTCTTCCTGTTGTATGAGATAAATCTCCAGCATGTCAAGCAAACTTGCTGGTCTTTTTTATTCTTGGTGATTTATTCCTACATTTGCTTGATAAATACATAATACTCCGTGGAACCTATTCTAACCCAATCGTATTTATTGAACCCATTATTGACTGGTTATCCTTAATTATTTTGCAATTATGAATTTTGGAGTTCTAAGCCCATTGCTCCAGGATCAAAAGTATTGTTGTCTAAATAGTCTGGATCTGGGAGTGCACTTTCATCATCGTCTCCGTTTATATTGAAGTCTGGATCGTACATTCGTGGTGGGTTGTAAGATGCATCCTCCCCACTTATTTTCTTATACATAGCTGCTAAACCAGCTGCATAAGCATTTCTCCCTTTTTTCTTTGGTATATAAGCTCCACCTGGTGTATAGCCTCGAAACATCACTTCTAGTATAATTAATAAAATTTATATAATTGTAAAAAAAGTAAAGACAAATATCTTTAAATATTCACAAAATTATTTATTTATTATTTTAATCATTTATACCGTTGCCAGCTTTTCCTAATTAATTCTTTAGTTTTCAAACCATTTACAGAGCTGAAGTCTATTCCTTTTCATCAAATATTTCCTTGATCATTTGAAGTTACGACTGCTTGATCTGCATGAGTTGCACCAAACTTTCATTGTACTAAACATATTCAGGGTACTTGCTCTCATCTTAAATTGCAATTAATCTAACTTTATGTATCATCTCGATTAGCATGTCTTCAGTCTCATTGATTCTCTTATGAATTTTTGCAATTGAATTCACCACTAATTCTTTGTCGAGTTTTACTTTTATGTCATCAGGGTCTGCTATTGGCCTATTTTAGTTATCGAAATGTTGCTGCCCACCTGAGAGATGGTTTGAAATTTCTTCATCATGATTTCTGTTATTTTGAAAGTTCCAATTGCTGCCGTTGTTGTAGGGTACCATGTTTAAGGGTGTCATTGGAGGACTAAGGCATGGAGGACGCCCTTTTTCATTCATAATGATTTGATTTTTATAGAAATCTTTCATTGGAACTGAGAATCCATTTTTCAATTTGCTATGCTTCACGAAGTTATTTCTCTCAAAAGCTCCAAATTTTTAAACACACCCATTCAGAGAAATCTTTCCAAAAGTTCTAGAGACCTCCATAAATGATTTTTCATCTCTAATTGAACACTCTTTGGCACACTAATGACCCACTCTTTAGTGCTGTTTTTATTACATTAAACTCACAAATTTCCAGCAGAAGAGACAAATATAGTGATTACCAATGCGTTTTTTCATTATTATTTCTAGTCGTAGCACAAATTCTTTGAATTCTTCAGAGCCTATTCTTATATTGTAAGAATATAATTAAACACAATAATTACTATAATTTAATTATGGTTATTTATAGTATATTATAGCCCATAATATTTGTATTTGTAATTGATATTATAGTTATATAAATTTTAATAATAAATAATTGGCATAATCATTCAATTTATATTGTATTTTAGCAATAGTATCCTCTCTTAAGCTTCTATAAGCAGGTTTCTGGTCATAGTATTGTCCATTAAACAAGGGATCTACCACTTCTCTGAGTGCACTATTTTCAAGATAATCCTCTAAGTCCATCTCCTAATTTGAGTCTAATTGTCTATAGCAATTTTGAATTTCAGTATCTCTTCCACTTTCAGCTCCATAATCTGCGCCCAAAAATGAGCTAGTGCTCTATTCTTAAACTCTCAAACGAATTGCTGCTTTATTATTTATAATATCCTGATGTTCAGGGTCTAAATTACCATTTATAATATTAAGTTGAGGTTGCTATGTTGGATTGTAAGGCTATCCGATAATTGGGTAATTAATGTTGAAGTTAGGCAACTTCTCATAGTCTTATGTCTGGTTAAAGTACTGAGTTGACTTGGGGTCTAGGACTGATTGAGATTGAGATAAGTTCGGCTGAGTAGGCTGATAATTTGCTAAGATTTTCATTTTAAAACTAATAATTTAAGTATAAGTATATAAAATAGTAAAGATGCAATAACTTTGATTAAATTAAGATGATAATTATTTCTATTAATTGGCTTTGTAAATTAAAATTTCAATCATATTTTATAATAATTATATAACTTTTATTGCTGTTTATCTCAGATCAATAGCTCTTAAATATTTCAATGTTTTTGGATTAGATCTATTCTCTCCATACCTCTGACTTAATCAATTGTTTATTCTAGTACTTCCTATTGGCTTTCGGTACTATACCCTGGCTTTTAGTATACTATTCTGCCTTTCTTTACTAATAATAAGTTAATTTTATGCAGCATGTCATCCTAGGCTTGATTATGTAGTGTATGTCAGATCCAATTTATTGGAGTATCCTGCACAGTGCATTCCTGTTATCGTTTGTGTAACCTTTAACAAACTCACCAAATTAGAGTTTCTATCTCTCTGAGAAGTTCACTCCTTCTTTGTCTTCTTCAATAGCCAAGATTTCTTGATGTGCAATTGCATGAAGCTGCTTCTCTTTCTCTATTCTTTATATTATAGCAAGAGCACTGATACTTGGAGGCACCATATTAAAGGGTACTAGAGGAGAGCATAGATAAGGAGGTTAGCCTTTGATATTGCCCTTGTTTTCTCTGCAAGATTTCATGTCATGAGAGAGCATATTTATAATCTACATGTTTCTTCTGTCAAAATGCTCGCCCACTTAAGGAGCAAAAATAAAGACAATGTCATCCCAAGTCAGTTTCTTCCAAACTTTAGCATAATGCACAAATCTAGCCTCACTTGTCACTTAATTTTTGTCAATGCTAATATGCCCATAAGCCAAATGCATGTTTTTCTATTGTTCACTAACAAATTGCCAGCATGTCAAGCAAACCGAAGGTTTATTAGCTTTATGATCATTTATGTATTCCAGCCACTCTTTATACTCGTTTGAGTTCCTGTACATTTAAGTGAACTCCTTGAATTATTATTTCTGAATTTATTGAGGTCTTAGTCTCTTCTACTTTTTACGATTAAGTAGTGGTCCAGTCATCACATCGTCATACTAGTAGTGATCAAGATGCTTCTCTATCTCTTCATCATCTGGTACTGGCGCATCTAAGTCCATGCACATTTGCGTATTGTAAGACATCTCACTCTCTGGCTTTTCATAAACGTCAGCTCCCTGATTCTTTCCATCAATCATTTCACTATCGGAATTGTCCTCGTCCTCAAGATTCTTCTGTAACTTATGAAACTTCTGGTTTAAAGTATTTCTGTCATACTGTTGATTCCTGACCTTATCACTTTGATTTCTGTAGACATCTCTAATTGAAATCTAACTCTCCGGTATTATATCGCCTTTAACAAGATACGGTCCATTCTAGCCCTTAAATCCGATATGTTGCTAATATTTTTACTGAGACTACTATTTTCCACTTTAACTTGGATTAATTATGTGGGACTATGAACGCTCAAATTGGTCCTCAGGGTTTTATTAGCGGACACTCGAGTATTCACTGGCTAGGTCTAGCTCAAAATTTTTACCATAAATTTACTATTAATTTGATAAATGTTTCTTCTTTAATCTTCCCATATAGTGTTTCAAATGAATTTTATTAGTAAATAAAATAAAATTTACATAGGATTGTAAAGTAATAAATAAAATATTGAATAAATTTGAATATTTAATGTATAAAAAGTATTAGTGATTCAGTTTATAATTATAATTAATTTAACATGTTATATCATACAAAACTTTTTAACTGGCTTGAATATTTAAATTTATTATTAATAATGAATTTAGATAGATTCATGAAATAAATATATTTAATTTATTTCACTTCTTGATAGCACTTCTATATTTATAATTCATTAATTGGCCTTTCGTTGTCATTGGCTTCATTTCATGAGTGAAGTCGTCCATATTAATCAACCCATCTTTATCTTTATCGTACCTGGTAAACAGAGCATTTGCTTCTCTGTGAAAAGTAATCAAGCCATGAAATTTTGTTATAATAAAACTAATCATAAGGCAAATTTGTCATAAATGTTTTTTAAAACGAACCTTAAGGATCTATTATAAATCTTCTTAAGAAACTTTCTTATAACCATCCATGTTAAGCACTGAAAAGGCTTCAGTTATGTTGAAATCAGGTCTTTTATTAAGTTATCTTTTCATAATTTCAATGTTACTTTCAACTTAAACCAGAGAACTGAACAGTTGTGTGATATACTTCACAGAATTCTGCGATAAATGATTACTGATTTAATGGTCAAAAGGCATCCTTAAATCAAATTCTCTGGCTAATTAAATGTTTTTAGGTCTGAATACATCACAAATATCTGTGTAAGTCAGGTGTCCATCTCTATTAGAGTCGAATCTCTTCATCATTAACTCAGCTTCAGTCATGTTTAGCTGAATTCCAAAATTTTAGAAAGCATCAATTACATTTTAGACATTGATGTTTCTGTGAACTCTGTGAGTGCTTGGCACAAACACCCTGAAAGCCTAGACAGAATTGAAATCATTGCAATATAAAACTAGTCCCTCCTTAACTTCCTCTAGATTACATTCAAGTTTTAATTACTCTTTCAAAATGTTGACAAACACTTCCTCTTCCTTGCCTTTCATTGGAGATATATATCCCCTTCTTAACTTATGATATAAATCATACTCATTTTAATCAAATTTCTTCTACGCACTGTGGTAATTCTATCTCGAATTACTCTTGCTTGTACTTGAGGGCTCTCTGAACTCGTTTTGAAGCTAATGCTTTGTATTATTTGTTAGCAAATTACTGTAAATGGGGGATTTTGCTCGAGCTGGTGTAGTTTGAGAAATAATTGACATTCGAGATTGATTGAAATTGTTTGACTTAGACCCTGATCGATTTGGGGTTCTTGAATCTTCAATTGTATTTTCATATAAACTAGACTGATAGGTTTGCTGATTATAATTCTGGCTTTACTTACATATTTACTTTATAATTTTTAAGTGATAAAGATAATTAGCAATGGTTTAATGGTATTTTTGTATAAAATAAATAAAAAATAAAGAAATTTATGTTTTTTAACTTAATTGGCGTCTATCTTGATTTACTTGCTTAATTCTGTAATTCTTTATAATTAAATTGTTTTTATTATTTATTGCAATTTGATTTAGCAGTTGCATTTTATGATTACTGAAATTATTAATTTTATCTTAGCTGGTTATATTTAGATTTATTCCTATTGAATAACAAAGAAAAGGACATAATCGGAAGGAATATATATATTTTAGGTTTATTTATATATAGATTAAGACTTTGATGCTCCAAATGATCCTTAAGTCATAGCCACAGATTTATTACCTTTACGTATATCTTTATACAATTAAGAACTTTCAGCTACTCCTCCCATGCTTTTATAATTTCTTTCTCTACTTTCCCCATTTCTTGACTTTTTAGCTGAGCTCTATAGATTAGAATTTAATTGTTAACTTGTATATTTATCAACACTTTAGTTTCTTTACTGTGGGTTAGTACTATCGTTATTTCTAATTGGACTTTGTGAGCTAGAGTGGTTATTAAAATGACTGTTTTCGTTTAGGTTATTAGCAATTGAGCTGCTTCTTGATTCTTGAGTTTGATAAGTATTATTATTAAAGATCTAGGCAGATCTAATACTCTTATACCTTGACTTAGAAGATGCTGGTTTTTTATCGTTTAATTATTGTGGGAATCAAAAATGAATATGAAAAAAAGTAAATTACAATTATTATTAAAAAAAACTTTTCAGACAGCTTAGACTTTTTAATATAATCAGAAGGTTCTTTTTTCTTATATCTGCTCCAAGAATTAAATAATTTAATTTTCAGAATGTCTTTTATCCACTCTGATAATATTTTTGTTTACTTGTTTTCTATATTTATTATATTCCTGTAATAATCATAGGCTTCTTGAAATTTATCAAACCCCGAATATTTATTAGCATGTGCTGATTCTTAATTTTGCATGCCAACTGGTAAAATCATGTTTACAAATTACAAGTAACTGATGCTTTTGATTTCTGCTTACAAAATAATATTAAACTATTATATGAAAAACCTTCAAAATTATTGAATCAATAGCTTTGTTAATAGATAATAATTTCCGCTTCCTCAGCAGTTTATCCTTCAGTTTTAATTCTTAATCTCCTGAAAAGAATGTTAATATCTTCTATATTAAAAACAGCGTTTAATACATATTTATTCAGAAATTTTAGTAGATCTGATTTGGTGAAGTTTCCATTCTTGCTGGTGTCTATTTCATTGAATGCTGCAATTAAATTCAAGTCAGTATTATATTTAGATAAAATTAAGATATTAAAATTAAAAAATAGAATTGTTTGTTAAATGTAAAATAATGAATCTTAGAATTTGAATAAGTATTATAATTTTGAAATACTAAAGGCTTTTTAGTCATTTTTAGACTTTTTGGCATCAAATATTTTTTAACGGATTAATTCTACCAGTCTGAATAAATTTAATTCCTATTCTATTACTTATATAAATGCAAAATCTAATTTAGACTTTAGCTTCATTTTTTAGGAGATTACTGATGAGGACTGTGAGTATTGAGATTCATTCATGTTTTTGACTTTTTGCTTGCGTTATTAAACTAAATTATGTTGTAAAACTCAAACAAATATTTTATATGAATTTACACTTTTGAATGCATTCAAAAAATTTATTCCTAAAAAATGCTCTTTATAAATAATTAACATTTTTATTAAAAAGGAGCATTTTTTTAAATAAATAATGCTATCAATAGCGTATAATTTAATTTACGTTATAGCACTTTGGATCTAAGTTTAATTTTTTTGTTTGGGAGTATTAACTCCAAAAACTCGCTATATTACATCTAGTCTCTATGCTTAGCATTAATGAAATTTAGAAATTAACTTAGTTCATTTTGAGTTGAGAGTATATTGTTTTAAAGCAGGAAATCTACTAGGGCTCTAACTGAGAGTGAAGCTTTGGAATTAGATTATTTCAATTAATTTTTATAAAAGAAAAATAAATTGTATAATTTTGGTTGATTACCAAGAGTTTATAAACTACAAATATTGATAAAGCTTATTTTTCCGATTTTTTATGCCTTTTATTTGATTGTTTAATAATTTAAAAATATTCAATTGATCAAAGTATTATTAGGGTTCAAATTCTACAATCTCACACAACACTTCTTTTCTTATCTCACACTAAAATATATATAAAACAATTTCAATTTGAAAGAACAAATCATACTTTCTTATCTGTTTCAATAATAATGAGGAAAAGTTTAGCTATGTTTTTAATTAGGCTTTTACAAACAGTCGGCATTTATAAATTATATTTTACCAGCTATAATTAATAAATCGGGAATTTAATTACTTTTATTAGGTAAGAGTTCATTTAATGTTGTTGTGAAATTATACTATCGAAAAAATAGTATCATTATATTCTAATTATTATTTAAAAATCACAATAATATAACTTACCAAAAATGCTTAGACATACATCTGAATAACCTCAAGACATAGTTGATATATAAATTGCTGAAAAATATAGTTATTTAGAGAAAATAATTAATACAGTCCCATTAATTTTCTATTTGGACATAGTATTTGAAGCTGAGGAAGATTTGTATTAATCCCCTACGAAGCAAATCTTAATGTTGAAAGGCGTCAGTAAATCAGTGCCACTCACTAAAAACCGTATGTTTCAATCTTATGTGAATGAATTCTGCGGAATGTTGGGCTTGGCCAGCAACACTTTGAGATTGACTGTAGAGAAGAGGGAGCTAAACCCCAATAAAATAGTGAACACAGCTTGTGTGATAAAAGTGCAGCACACCCCTGAATTTCATAATTCCCCTAATAACTCTTTGAAGCCTGCACTTAGATCCATTTTGGACTAGGGATACTGTGCAGACATAAAATTAGTTTTCAAAAATAACTAAGTCATCGAAGCTAATAAATGCATATTGACTTCAAGATCTTTAAAATTCAGGGAATTAATAAGTAAAGATACTTAGTCATTAAGACTTCCTTATGTAAGTTAATGATTTAATAGATAAAAGTTTTACAATGCTTAATTATCGAATGAGATTTTCATTTATTTCCATTTCCATGATCATTTCTCTAGAATTAATTATATTTTTTTAGAAAAATGTTAAGACTTTCCAGAAATTGCTTGTTTGGATTTACTCAGGAGAATTGGATGTGCCAGAAGATGTTATTGAAACTATTGAGCTCTTCTATCTAGCTAATTAAAATTAAATCTTATAAGGTCTGCCCCTAACTAAAAGCCATAATTTATTATCGATATAAAGTACTTTAGCTCAAGAATTCCAAGTAATGGACTTGATGTGGAGGTGCGAAGAGGATATTATTCTGAAAATTAGCCCTTAAAACGTAGTGGATGTGCTAGTAAAATATTATCCAAGACTCTCTAAGGATGTGAATGATGATGAGCTGAGCAGTGCTAATTAAAGTGACGAAGAAGGTCAAAGCTAAAATCTTTAAAATCAGCAATTCCAATAGAATTAATAACTCCCTACAGTTGTAAATAACTAACCAGATTTGCAATAACTAATGAGTGATGAGGAGTCTAAGTTATAAGAAAATTAAATGGAAAGTGGGTAGACAAGCATATAAGCTTAGGATTTGAACTTAAATAGTCAACAGCAATAGAACATTGATATGTTGCAGCAACAGCAATAAAATATCACGAATTCTCCCAGACTAACTAATCACTATAAAGCTGAACTTTCTCAGAATATATTAAACGCCTGTAAATCACTGTTTATCAAGGAGTTCCCTGAAGTTTATATACGTTATGTTACTTATTATTCAAATAATTCTTTACAATGATATTTTTAAGTTGTGACTCACAACCCAAACGTGGAGTAAAGTCTAGCTTCAGTACCAGGATTAATAATTTCACTATTTTCTCACATAAACGAGTAAAAACACAGGAAAAAAAAGAATAAAGTTCGTTTCTCATTTGTAGAGGAGATCCAGACACCCATCTCATTTGATCACTAGTTTGGAGATAATTATATCACTGACACTCACTCAGAGAGCAGCAGTAGAATCAAAACCCCAAAACCCCTTAGTGAGGTTTATAAGTGCTTTGATTTGTACGGTATAGTTGGGGTCTTATTGGGGTTAGCAGAGAAATTAGGCCAATTTGCAAAATGAGAAATAGAAATTAGCGAAATTTAGGGTCTATTTATGATGAGTAATATTTAGATTTACTGCTTAAGCTTAGGTATGGTACAAGTATTAATATAGACTAAGTCAAACCTGTAATGAATTATGCAGCTATAGCAAAGCTCCTGTGCAAGAGTGCCTCAACAGTTAGGTATCATTGCTTGTTGGCTGTTTAGCATTATAATTCAGGCACTTGAAAGCATCCTGCAAGAAAATAAAAGTTCTCACAGCACCATATTGACTACCTCTGTGATTCGAAGACTTTAAAGTATTGGGCACACTTTCCACTAGACTAGCGAGCTGTGATGTTTCATCGCAAGTTTCCTGACATGCGTATCTCTCCATAAACTATAGCCAACATTTGTAGAAGAAATGGTATTACTTTCAAGACTGTCAACAGAGTGAAGAGAGTGATTGATTTTACAGTGCCATTTTATAGTTTAAATTAAACTATATATATGATTAAATGCAGAGGGCTATTGACAATAACATCAAGTTCATACACGCTGATGAAGCTGTGTTTACCTTCAACACTTTTATTAATAAGTCTTGGTATAAGAAGTATGATAATATAGAAGTCTACGATTAGAAAGTAAAGGTTGTAACCCATGCAATTTTAGCAGGTATTAGTGAAGACTCTTGCTTAGAAAGTTATGTTATTCATCCTCGCTCTATTAAGCGAGAGTAGTACATAGAGTTCTTACATAAGCTGAGAGATAAATAAAACGATTAAGAGATCATCCTGTTTGTTGACAACCTCTCAGTTCATAAGACTAAGGAGTCTAAGAAATCTTATTAAGAGTTAAACATTAATCCTTTATACAATCATCATTTATAATTTGAAAAATTTAGTGAATTAATATTTTAATTAAAATTAATAAGAATACTTATAAATATAATCAGAAAACTTTAATGGCAGATATATCCAGCATGTCTAACATTCATTAAATGTAAGTTTCATTTTTTGTATCTTTTATTTTATATTTTATAGAGTAGGTGCTGCCGCAGTACTAGGTACCACCGGTTTGGAACTTCAGTAGGTAGAATGTCGGCTGGCAGAGGTAGACTTATACATGCAGATGGAGATGTGTATGAAGGAGAATTAAAGAGATAGAAGTTCATTCTTAACAGTTTCATTTTTTTAAGTTTTATTAACTATTCTTATTATTACTATTACTATTCTTATTAATTTTAATTAAAATATTAATTCACTAAATTTTTCAAATTATAAATGATGAATGTCCCTTACATCCCTTAATTTAATGGAATTGAATACTACTGGAGTTAAATCAAGACCCACTACAAGAAACTGCTGCTATATCACCTAATGCATAACTTGCCTATAGATACAGTAGACTTGATTCAGAGTAGCTGCAAGAGAGTAAGCATAGATAAGACAACAGTTTTTGCGAGAGAAGGAAGAATGAATGTTTATAAATAAGTTTTAGATTTAAATGAATGAATAAGTTCACACATTAAATTAACCCAAAAAGGGATTAGGCTTCTCCTTCTTCTCCTCTTCTTATGGCTTCCTTGGGCCCATATTTCTTCTCTTAGTACCAGCTCCTGCATCTATGATCATTTCATCTTGCTTTTAAAAATCTTTATAAAGTCTCTTGCTCACTTCATGAATAGTCTATGACTTTCTCTCTCTGTGAACCTTTGCATGTTCTTTCATTAGGAATATACCAGTTCCAGGTTTCCCTAAAAAGTTATGTGTCAAAGCTTACTAGAGAGGTAAGTCTTCTTAAGCTCCGCAAGCCAGGTCTCGCTTATTAGTATGCCTTGCTTCTTTTGATCTTCAGGATAAATAGAGTAGCGTTTCTTGTGACTTCTTCAATGATCTCTCTGAGATAGCTCTCTCTTAAAGTGCAAAGAACACTAAAGAAGAAGCTCATTTCTGGAAGTTTGTTAGAGAGTTGTTTCTTGGTAGGAAGATAAACTTACAACTCTTCATCTTTCATCGCATCATCGTAGAGATTAGTGACTGAAATCTCTGGGTAGTTTGGTATTTCTATCAACTTAATTTCATTGTTTTTGAAGGCTTTCTTCTCATCACAGAGTATCGCTCTTAGAAATGAGATTTTGGTACCTTCCATCGTTGGAAGGAATAAACCCACTATAGTATATGATTAAGTATATGTCACATGCTTACCATGCTAAGTGAGGTATCGATAGAGATCTTCCTTGCTTCTAAATCTTGAGATCATTTCTTAAGCTTCAACCCTCTTCATTGCAGTACTTATAGATTCCATCCTTGTTTCTTCTCTTGTTATTGAATTTCAAGTTTTAATATATAGAGTTCTGGATCCTACTGTCAAAAATCTTAGTATTAGATATGGGTATCTTATAGGAGGTCAACCTTGTAAGGATACGTGGAGAAAGCTGGCAGAAGCTGTAACAAACTTCAGAGATGGAGCTTTATTTTTATCAATTTAGTTCCATTAAATTAGTACTAAATTTGTTTAAATTTAATTAGTACTGGTACTAATTCGGTTTAATTTTAATTGTTACGAATTTAATAGTACCAAAAATTAATTAGTACCTTCTTTTAAACTAATGAGGTTTTAATGGAAAAGTTCCAAAATGGTTCAAAACCTAATTGGTACCAACCTGAATATTATCTAAGTTAGTACCAAAATTAAAAATATTAAGCATGAAATTAGAAAAATTATAGTCATAAACTAAGTATAAATTTGAGCTCTAACACATCAATATCAACCATTAGTGCTGTAGTGACAACTCCTATACATAGTTGCTATAACTAGAGAGGTTATTAGAGCTTTATAAAACAAATTTAGATTTGAATTTAAACATGGCGGCTTACTTAAATCGTTAAGCAATCACTCTTTGCAATGGTTAATCATAGCTAAACTTTGGCACCACTAAAAAGCAAGAAGTTATTTATATTGAGAGGGAAGTAGAGTTAAGAGCTCTTGAGTTTGAAGCAGAGGTCTTCAAAATTGAAGAATTTAACTAGAAGGGGAGAACAGAGATAGGACTTTAAACATAAATTGAATATGTTGAGGCGCTTAAAGAACAGCAACCAATTGAAAAATAAAAAAACTTTGAATGCAATGATTGTTAAAACTTTTTCTCAACTGAGTAGAGCTTGAAGAGGCATATTAAAGAAATACATTCTGGTAAAGTGAAGATTTATTTCAAGCATGATAAGGTGGATGGCAGGTATTAATGCACGACTTGAATGAAGTCTTACACTCACTCGGCTAAGGTTAAAAGACACATGCAAAAGCATCTTTTAAGCGAGTTTTTAATGTAAGATTAAGAGACTTAAAAACTTATACCTGCCAAGAGAAAGTCTAAAACTCTTGAATATTTAAGAGAGTAGTAAGAAAAGTTTAAGAGGTAGGAACGATATGAGTCAATGAATCAACCTGCAGGAAATACATTTTTAGCATGCTTCTAATAGAGAGCTATGTATATTCCTGCATTAAATGCTGTTGATCTTATCAGTTGTATAGAAAACTACTTGAATATAAACGTGCCTAGCAAGGCAAAACTAACAGTATTAGAATGAGTTTGATAACGAATATATCGTTCTTAGAGAAGCTTAATAAAGAGATTGCAAGAACTTGATTAATATAGACGGTGTTATTTTAGGCTTTGGGTTCATTGCACTAAGGCTTAAGAAATATGAAATGACTTTAAGAGCTTATCTGTATTAAAACAGATATCCGGATGACTTGAATGATATAATTTCAGATATGATTAAGGGTGTCTAGGAGTTGCATGAACTTGGATATGTTCATAGAGATCTAAAGTCTGAAAATGTGATGCTCAACCTCTGTCCTTTAGTAGTTGTAGTTATCGATTTCAATAGAGCCTTAAGATAAGAGATTGTAACATTAGCAAAGGTTCTTGGGACACCAGGATACTTCCCAATCAGAGAGAAGTGGACAAATGGCTCTGTTTAGTGGGATTTATGGGCAGTTGCTGCTATTATTTTAGAAAGTGACATGGAAAGCATGTCTTACTTTGGTACTAAGCATGTAAAACAATAAATTAGCTTAGCTTAGAAGCATATAAAGTAAGAAGATGTCTGCGAAGAAATAAAAAGGATAGTAGAGATGATAATCGTGAGAGCTCCTTCATATCCTAGATAATCCTAAGATGACATACTTGAGCCACTATAGAGAGCAAGATTCAAGAGATACAACAAAGACAAGCAGATTAAATTTGTTTGAATTAAGTAAACTAATAATCATTAAATATTCATTTAATTCACATAAAACCTGCATTTTGTCTACTAACCCCAATAAGACCCCAACTATACCCTACTAATCAAAGCACTTATAAACCTCACTAAGGGGTTTTGGAGTTTTGAATATGATATGAATATTTATAAGAGATAGTTTTATGTTAATTATAGAAATGACTTAAGATTTAAGTATTTTTGTTAATGCATTTATCATTACTGCTAATTTCTTTATTCGAGTAAATAAATCAAAGCATAAAGATATGGATCATTATGATGACGATAATGATGATGCAAAATGTGATCGTTAAAATCTGAGATATAAATAAAACATCAAATTCACTTTTAATTAAAATTAAATTTTATATCTTGTTATTGCATATTAACAAGAATTATTATGCCAATTATTACACTGAACTAATAATGATAAAAAATTCAAAGTAATTGCTTTTTGTTAATAACGTTAGTTACACAAACCTATTTATAAATGAGAAGAACTTGCGTCCTTTTGACAATTGCAGCTGTTGTTTCAGTCGGCTCAACAACCCAATCTAAAACATCCACTCTCTTAAGAGCTAACCTCAATGCCCAAGAATAGGCTTTCCAACAAAGACTATATTTATTAATCTTTTTATATCAATAAATAGGTTATAAGAGCAATGATGTAATGAATTAAGACAACTTTTAGTTGAGACAACTGCCGCAACTATGTTTGGTGGAAGTGATCCCATTTTCGCAGAATTGCAAGATCAAGCAGCAAATCAAATCACTTGGGGATTCTTTGACTAAATCAAAGATAGAATCGGAGGGTTTGCCAAGGGTGCTCTTGATAATAATCAAGTGTATGTCGCATGTTTATTTTACAAATCATACTATCTTGATGGTGCTAGAAAGCAATACCTCGGATTCAGTGAAGTGTCAAGCAAGAAACTCGATGGGCAAGTCGCTTAATATATCTTGACTGAGTTGGCTAATGGCAATCCAGAATTCTTGAAGGCACTTAGTCAAATCGCTCACTCATCAGTTAGATCAGCTGGAAGCATCAATCAATACTCTACAAAAATAAATATTAAAGTTATGAAGTTTCTCAATTGGTTTGCATATTAATCTCAAAGCAAAAAAGGTAATAGTATAATTAACTATAAGAATCTTCTGAAGAAATATGTAGCAATTTAAATAGGAAAATTATTATTAATTTTTGTGTGAATAAATAGTATTCATACATAGCTCAAAACATACAACATTAACATCTCATAAACTTTCTTTAATCATGAGTAAAACTTCAATATAAAATTAACTAGCAGCATTTAATATATCATAAATTTTAAATCAGAAATATTTAGGATTTTTTAATGCTCAAGTCAACTCTCAAGTAGAAGCTTAAATTCAAGCTGAGATCAGCCAATCAGTTTGGGAGAAGATCAAGAACTTATAAAATTTAGACTAATAAATTTAGTTAAATTAGCATTAAAATAGATGAAATTGTATATAAATAATGAGTTTTGTTTTAAATCCAACTTCTTCTCAAGAAAGTCATCAGCTCAAACTAAGAATGAAGCTGCCGCCATTGAGAAACTTCTCAATAAATACCTTAAAACCCCTCATTATAAACTAAGTTTCGTTATAAATATTTTAAATTCATTTAATAATGAGATTAATTAAATATCCATTTATACATATACTTCCCTAATTAATATTTAAATAGTTAAAAATAAATAATTAGTGTGAATGCTGAAGTCTCGTCATATTTGCAATCAAAGAGTGAGGGAGTGTTTGAGGACTTAAAGATGAAGATTAGCAGAGCACAATAAAGCTCTCTTGATAGTGACAACGACGGCATTATATAAACCTCAATTACTTTTGAATTAATTTTGAAACGTTCTTATCTATTGACTGTAGCATCAAAGTTATTACAGAGTATTGCATTGAAAAGTTATTTGTGTTAGTAGAAAATCTTGTAAGAGTTTGTATCAAATTTCCAACAATTTAGGTGTGTTAATATTAGTATCTTTTTTAAGAGCATTTTCTTGTAAAAAACATAAAAAAACAAGTTATCAAATAAAAGAGTCCAAATAGAAATAAATAATACAACAAAGATATGTTTATAGAAGGTATCATATTTTTTATATCAATCACGTTTAGGTTTATAGTAAAATATTGTAAACAAATAACTTAAAATAATTTAAATTTTTGTCATTTTATTCCAGACTGGAAAGAACTCGATGCAGACAATGATGGTATTCTAATTAATGATTATTATATGAATTAATTATAAATATTTCTAAGATTTTACTCTTATTTTTCTAGACTATTTTAGTTGAATAGATTCTATAATTTATGATATTATTTTATTCCAGACTACTTGGAAAACCTTAGAGCTGAAGTAACAGATAAAGATATCGAAGATGCCGTGTCTCACTTCGTCCTCTCTCAAGCAGCATCGGGTGATGCTTTCTTCGATTTTGGTGAAATTATGAAGAAATTCAACAAAATTAAGGACAAGATTGCTGGCATGAAGGACATGCTCGCAAGCAACATCAACAATATCAAAGATCAAGTTGTCAGCAACGTCAACCAAATTAAGGACACTTAATAGAAGGGGAATTTGTTATATCTTTCCATATTATTACAATTATTTTTGACTGCCACTGGAGCCTCAAATGCTGAAGCAGGAGCCTAATCATATGCTGATTTGACTGCCCAAGAGCAATGGTTCTGGGATAACATTAGAAACGCCGTCTCAAGCAAGATCAGTGATGCCGTCAATCATAAATAGATTACAGAGATTCACATAATTTAATAAATATTAACTCTAGTGAATGCTGGCAAGAAGAAGCTTGAAGAGGCTAAGAATGGTGTTATGGGTGCTGCAGGTGGTCTTGCCAACGGAGTCATGGGTAACGCTATGGGAGCTCTCCAAGGAGTTATGGGTGGCCAACAATGAATTAAGCTATTTCATATTCTCATTTCTAATTAAGACTTTTATTGGGGGGGATGTTACATTTTTCAAAATTTATATAAAGAAATGAATACATTATATGTCATGAATATTTAAGATACCTATATATATGCTGTGCAGTTTATTTTTAAATAATCTCAATCAATATCACTATTTATTTGCAATCAATTCATCATAAATAATATTTTTGGTCATTTTGTATTAGAAGTTATAATGGGAAGTATTTTAACAATAAAAATAAAACTAATTCACAATGATAATCCTGATAATCAAAACCCCAAAACCCTTTCAGTAGTTTGATAGAGTTTTTGATTGATAAAAGTAGACTATAAGTGCATTCTTTATTAGGGTTTTAATAGGGTTTATGTAGGGGTTTAATGTTTAAATATTAGTAATTTAAGTGAGTATATGCGAGGTTTGGGGTCTGTTTATGACAGTGAGTATATAGATTTATTGTTTAAGTTGCGATTTCTTTATGGATGTGATGAATATAATGATCAACTCAAGCCTGTTCTGAATTACACGTCTATAGCAAGGCTACTCCATAAATCTCCTGCTACTGTGAGGTCTCACTGTCTATTAGCATTGAATTTAAAGAGATAGCAGCTTAATTCTAAGCCTAAAAGACCTCTAAAATTTTAGCAGCATCATATTGATTATCTCATTAATGATAAGACTCTTAAATACTGGGCTCACTTCTCTCTGGCCTAGAGAGCTGTGATGTTTCATCGCCAATTTCCTGAGCTTCATATCTCTGCTTAATCGATAGCTAACATATATAAAAAGAACGGAATATCTTACAAGACAGTCAATCGCATTAAGAGAGTGATTGACTTTAATGTTCCATTTTATAAGGATAATTTAAATTATATATTTGATTAAATGCAAAGGGCTTAAGAGCATAATATAAAGTTCATACACGCTGATGAGGCAGTATTCACTTTTAATACCTTCATATCAAGGTCTT
The DNA here is from genome assembly GCA_000711775.1 of Oxytricha trifallax. NCBI lineage: Eukaryota > Ciliophora > Spirotrichea > Sporadotrichida > Oxytrichidae > Oxytricha > Oxytricha trifallax. The sequence continues at coordinate 31,681 of ARYC01001998.1, forward strand.
GGTATAAGAGGTACAGCAACATTGAAGTATATGATTAAAAGGTTAAGGTTTAAACTCATGCAATACTTGGTGGAATAAGCGAAGATAATGGCCTCGAGACTTATGTTATCCATCCTCGCTCAATAAAGACCGAATAATACATTAAGTTCCTACAATAGCTTAGAGATAAGTACGCCGACTAAGAGATTATTCTGTTTGTAGATAACTTATCTGTCCATAAAACTAAAGACACAAGGAAAGAATATGAAAGGCTAAACATAACACCTGTATTTAATGTTCCCTACAGTCCTCAGTTCAATGGAATTGAATTATATTGGGGGTTATTGAAAGGCCACTACAAGAAACTTCTACTATATCACTTGATGCACGACTTGAAGATAGATACAGTCGATTTTATTAAGAGTGCTGCTAAGAGAGTCAGCGATGATAAAGCTAAAGTATGCGCAAGAGAAGGGAGATTTTGTGTATATAAATAAGTTTTAGATTTAAACGAATGAATAAGTTCACATATTAAATTTGCCCGTAAAGGGATTTGGCTTCTCTTTCTTTTCTTCCTCTTAAGGCTTGCTTGGGCCTATGTTTCTTCTCTTAGTGCCAGCTCCTGCATCTATGTTCATCTCTTCTGGCTTTTATAAATCTTTGAAGAGCCTCTTACTCAATTCATGTTTTACTTGAGACTTTCTCTCTCTGTTTAATTTGCTGCGTTCTTTCATCAAGTATATAGCAGTACCAGGTTTTTCTATAAAGTTAGAAGACTAAGCTTACTTGAGATGAAAGGATGCTTTTAAAGTTCCTACAGCCAGGTATCACTTATTTTAATACCTTGCTTCTCTTTTTCTTCAGGAGAGATGCTGTAGCGTTTCTTATGAGCTTCTTAAATAACTTCATTTAAGTACTCAGGTTTCAGAGTTGCAAGAACACCAAAGAAGAAGTTTCTCTCTGGCAACTTATTTGAGAGCTGTAGCTTTGATGGAAGGTAGATAACTACGTCTGGATCACTCATAGCATCGTCATAAAGGTTTGTCACTGATATTTCAGGGTAGTTAGGTATCTCTATCATCCTAATTTCATTAGACTTAAAAGCTTTTTTCTCTTCACTAAGTAAGGCTTTTAAGAATGAGATTTTAGTTCCCTCCTAAGTTGGCAAGAACAATCCAACTATAATGGATTTATTAATCTTACTTAAGAACTTACCTTGCTATACCAAATATCTATAAAGGTCCTCTTTACTTCGAAATTTTCCTATTAAATCTTGAGATTAAATTCTCTTCATTGCATCATTCATAGACTCCATCTTGCTTCCTCTTTCTAGAAATGTTAATGAAATTTAAAATTATGGATATCCATTCTAAGTTTATTAAAATCTTACTACTAAATAGGGAGGACCTACTGGAGGTCAACCTTGAAAAGATATGCGGAGAAGCATTGAAAAACTTGCTCCAAGTTTCACAGATTGATTTCCATTTTTATCAAACTATCTCCATTAAATTGCTCCTAATAATGTTTAATTATTTTAGGAGGTCCTCCAAATTAAGTTCAAACTTTATTAGGAGTTAAATTTTAAGGTTAAAACTTAATTAGGAGCATATTAAATTAAAAAATGTTTAATAACTTTACCTCCAAATTAAGTTCAAACTTGATTTGGAGGACCTCCTAGAGAAACAAAACTTCATTAGGAGTATTTTAATTTACTAAAATGTATAAAATTATCATAAAATATGTCAACATAGAGTCTTTTATGGCTAGTTTATTTTCTTACCTCTCAGCAAAGAATCTACCAGAGTGTCTTTTACTCGACTACTATAGTTTATCAAGGCATATTTTATAATTATTATAATAAAATATATCAGCAAACTAAAATGAGCGCTAACCTGTTAAGAAGAGCGGCATTACTTGGATCAAGTTAATAAAAGTTGTCATTCCAGCAACCAAGAAAAGAAGAGACCAGAGACGCTTGTACTCAGTGGGAGCCTACTTATGACAACTTTGACCTGTCTAGCTTTGAGATTTAAATATAAGTTAAGTAGGAGGTTATCATAGAAGCTGTGCAAATTGAGGAGGAGGTTAAACAACCCGCCATAGAGCATTAATAAATACCAGCCAAAGTTGACTATTAATGCAAAGAATGCAATAAAGTTTTCCCTTACAAGTCAACTTATAAGAGACACTTGAGAGATATACACAACGATATGCCAAGGTTATATCTCAAGCATTAAAAGAAAGATGGGAAGTATGTCTGTGAGTTCTGTGAGAAGCCATATTCTCATACTAGAGACCTCAAAGTGCACTTAAAGAAAAAGCACAATTAAAGTTTTGTCTTTATTCATGAACCTACAGGGAATAGATTCCTCTAAAAGAGAAGATCAATCAAGAAACCCAGTGGAGTCTCTTAGAGTTGAAGTCTAGAAGTAAGTTATAATGAAGAAAGCAGTCAAGAACTTTCCAGTCTCTGAGATCAATAAAATCATGGTTAAAATAGAGGCAATGAAGATTCCTATATTAAAAATCATTGACTTAGATTCTTGCCTAGAAAGCTACCTCACTCTTGAAGATAAAATAGAGAAGTGAGTCATTACTGATGACTAATATGCTTATAAGATATATCCATTCAATTACTTCCAAGCTGATGACAAGTTCCAAATGGAATTTGCAAATGAGTATTATGCTCTTTAAAAGGCAAAGTTAAATGAGTGCAGGCATATCATCTAGCTTGATGCTATTTTACTTGGTAAAGATCATGTAGCCTTCAGGCTTCCATTACTTGAAATGACTTACAGAGAATTCTTATCTGACAATAGATGTCAGAGATAAATTGGCTAGATAGTATAGCAGATAGTTGAGGGGATTGAAGAGCTTCACAAGCTAGGTTATGTTCATAGAGACTTAAAGCCAGAGAATATCATGATGAACTTTCACCCTCTTAGAGTTTATATAATTGACTTCAACAGAGCTCAAAGAGTACAAGCCTCTGCATAAGGAAATGTATACCACACTCCTGGATATTTCCCAGAGAGAGAGAGGATTGGAGAGATGGAGACACTTAATGGGATATCTGGGCTCTAGCAGTTATAATAATAGAGAGCGACATGCCAAGAAACGATTACTTTAGCTGCAGAGGTGAGAGAGATTCTAAGCAGAGAATCAAGCAATATCTCGATAAAAATAAAATAAATGGAGGTCTCAGAGAACTTGCATACTCAACTATTATCAAGCCAAGCTAAGAGAATTAAAAAACAATAGAAACAATCAAACATCAACTTAGAAAGATAAAATTCAGAGAACTGCCACATGACTCTAAGCTTATGTTTGTGTGAAATATTTTAAAAACTCGCTTGTTATACTACACTTAAATTACTAATATTTAAACATTAAACCCCTACATAAACCCTATTAAAACCCTAATAAAGAATGCACTTATAGTCTACTTTTATCAATCAAAAACTCAATCAAACTACTGAAAGGGTTTTGGGGTTTTGAATGTAAGGCAAGGTCTATATATTTAGTAGTCTCTCTTATTTTACTATGAGTAAAGGTGGTGGTGGTGATGCACTGTGTTGAGTGTCTTAAGTATTTGTTTGTGGAGCAATGAATTTGTTATTGATTTTTATCAATCTTAGAAGTTAGTATAATTGTAGTATCCAGAGGTAGGTGGGGGGGGGTATCATGGTTTTCTTTGTCGAATTGTGCTTCTTGTATCAATAGTTGATATCAATTAATGGCTAAAAAGCCGATTCTTGTAATCTTTTTGTTATGAAAATTAAACTTTCTAGAGTGTATAGATTTTTTATAAAATTAAAATTAAGCTTTATATATGCTTGATTAGTTTCAAATGTTTGATATTTAAAATAAAAACTTTTTTGAAAATTTTATTTGTGATAGAACATTAATATTTATATTTATAAAAAAGTACAAATTAAATTATTTTTATATTGATAATAAAAAACCCAAATCCCTTAATGATGTTTATAAGTGCTTTGATTTGTAGGGTATAGTTGGTGTTTTATTAGGGTTAGTAGAGAAATTAGGCTAGTTTGCAAAATGAGAAATAGAAATAAGCGATTATTAGGGTCTATTTATGATGAGATATATTAAGATTTATTGTTAAGGTTATTTATGGAACGAGCATTATTATAGACAACTCAAACCAGTGTTGAGTTATGCAGCAATAGCAAAGCTCTTACACAATAGTGCTTCAACTGTTAGGTTTCACTGTTTGCTAGCTGTTAAGTTTTTCAATACAGGTTCTTTACAACATCCTGCTAGAAGATAAAAGTCATCTTAGCAACATATTGACTACCTCTGCCACTCTAAAACTTTAAAGTGTTTGGCACACTTTCCACTTGACTAGCGAGCTGTGATGTTTCACCGCAAATTTCCTAATATGCATTATACTGTTGTTAATATTGATAAAGTATAAAAAAAAGGTAAATGTGATAAATTCAAAAATCAACGAAGTATTAGTATATTTTAACTGTCATGTTTTAACTATTTACTAAATTAAGGACAAGAATTTATAAATATTTTAATCACAAGTAATATATATTGTTATTATTTTGCATTTATTTTCCAATATACTGATTTTCTAAGGTGTAGCTGTATAACAGACCTCCATCAGCTCCACTAATTTATTTTCTGTTATTATAATTTTCCTGTGTACTCTTTCAGCCAGAAAATAGAAATTTATTACTGCGAGATTGATTGACCTATTGCTAATTGATAATTGGCTATATTTATGTTGAATTTGTAGAGCTGTGCATAGGGATATTTCTAATTCAGTGATATTTCTGAGAGTTCTTGTCTTTAACCCAATTCCACTAATTTTATTGATTGTCTCTATTTTCATTGTTGCCTGAAGAGAATTGTTTTAGTTGAAGGTTTACATTTTGGAGTTTGGTTATTATGGGGAAAATTGAATTCAGCATCTTAACCACCATCCATATTCATATTCAGCATGCCTACTTATTTAATTCATCAAAATGAGATTATTAGACAAGACTTCCCTTATTGAGCACTTGATAGTTTATCTTTAATGCTCCTTTCCCTTAAAAGCAACATCAAAATTTTCAGGGTCCATGTGCTTGATTATTACCAGGCTTGTTGCATCTCTAACAGCAAGATTTTATTCATGATGTGAAAGCAACAAAGTTCTGGAAGTTGAAGGACCAATCTATGCTAGCCATTTGCACACGCACACCTAATTTATAAGAATTTATCCTTGGTAAGACCTTTGATGAGCATCAATTCCCCTTAAGGTCCAAAATTCTAGATGCAGAGAAGTGAACAGTTTCTAACTTGCTTATCTTTATCATTCAAACGCCGGTAAAAGAAAGGCAATAGATGTCTGGCTTTAAGATAAGTTATGAATCATTCACTATCTTTTTGTGTTAGATATCCAGAGATAACAGACTTCCTTTTCTGACTAAAAGATTTTTATCTCTACATTAAAATTAGAAATTTTGGAATTAAATTAGTAAATAATTAAAACATGACTGTTAAAATATACTAATGTTTTATTGATTTTTGAATTATCACATTTTACCTTTTTGTTTGATACTTTATCAATATTTATAGAAGAAATGGTATTACTTTCAAGACTTTCAACAGAGTGAAGAGAGTGATTGATTTTACAGTGCCATTTTATAGTAATAATTTAAACTATATATATATGATTAAATGCAGAAGGCTGTTGATAATAACCTCAAGTTCATATAGGCTGATGAAGCAGTTTTAACATTTAACACCTTTATTAACACAAAAGAAATATTATTTAATATTTATCTTGTTTTTATGGTCCTATCTGGTATGAACACAAATGTCACTATACGGATCATTCGCAGTGATATTTAGAGTTGGGTATAAATAATACTGAAATACTTAATGATGAGCATGAAAACAATAATGATTATTAAGAAATGAATCATTACTTTTAAAGAAAATAATATTTGTTTGTGTTTATAGCTTTACTTATTATAGATTATGAAATTTTAAAATAAAAAATTTGTTTGAATTATTAAAAATAGAATAAATAAATAATACTTAATACAATACATTACAAGTAAAAAGGGTTTACCGTTGAAAGATTAGTACAATCATAAACTTAATATTTATACACCTTAAACGTTTTGAATTTTAAAATAATTATGTATTTTTCATATCTTTAAACTTAAAATAATTTTATATAACATTTTAATTTAACTACTCTAAGTCAAAATCATATACTTTAAAAGTGTTTAAAATTATAGTTATCGCAATATGTGAGAGATTATATTTTAAATCTACAAAGAATTGCAAGCATTATAAAAATGTTCTTAATATAACTGAAAAATAACATAAACTATAGAGCTCTACGCCAAAATACAATTATTTTGAGAGATGTCAAAAGAAAATATCCTAATATATTCATAATAAAGAGATTCATAAAAAATATATTCTTTTATGATTTTATTTTTTGCTTCTTAAAAATAATCTGATTTAAATAAATATAATCTTATGCCGGTTATTTATTTTTTATTTGAACAATTTCTTGGAATCAATATTGTTAATTTATTAGCTGCAACGTTAAAATTCAAGATCATTTTATAAATATTTAAATTAATTTTAAGGAAAAGAATCTTTGTTTTTTTAATTCTTGACTTATATATTATTATTTTTATTATCATCAGAGTAAAGCGCCTCTCTTCACTCTAAAATATTCTTATTTTTAGATTTATAAAATCGATCTATTTGATTCTCCAGAAAATCGTTAAAAACCAATTTTTCATTGCCATCTCGCTTGTGCATTTATGTCTCTTTAAGTTTCGCGTTGTACCACTTAGTGATTTTATTAACTTAAAAAATGATTATTTTATCAATCTTTAATCCAATGTTTTTATTTATCTTATAACTGTCTTTAATAACTTAAAACATAATTACTTCATTAAGTATATATGTCAATCATAATTTAATATTTATTGGGTTTTTAACTTGCTGGCTACTCAGGTTATTTTGTAAAGTTCTAGTATAATCTTCTGAAAATGTATTTTATCATCTTAAATGATGGCATTTTATTATGAAGAAACAGTGTTAGTTGTCATGTCTATCTATCATGACATAATTATTATCAATGACTACTTCCAAGTATTTTATTAAAATTGATTTTTTTTCAACATCTTAATTAGAGTGATCTTCAGTTCGATAAGCAGCAACCATTAATAAATATTTAATTATTAAATATACCAAAGTCATTTATAGCAATATTTTTCAATTTGATATGTTGTCTTAATCATTATTATAAAGTATTTAATAGTAGAGACGAACTACTGAGTTAAAAATTGGATCAAAATATCTACTGCCTAAAATATAAATCAATATATAATTTTTTATTAAACAGCTGTTTCAAATTAAATAAGAACTAAATATGTAAAATCTTAAAGAACTAAATATAAATGACTTTTTTCAAAAAAAATACTTTAATATAAAACTTCGTAATAATGTATAAAATAAAAATATGAAAGGTTTAACAATTAACTTATCAATTTTTCAGATATTATATCTCTAATATAGAGAAACTATAGTCAAATACTCTATAGAACTTTTATTGATAGTATTACTTGTCAATTATGGTTAAGTGTACGAACCTAAGTCCTTAATGTTCATGTCTAAAGGGTCATACAGTAGATAATAAATTTGATCTCTTTGTTGATTCGAGGATAAAATGTTCAAGATTACTTTATTTGATATTCTTAAGTTCACCTGACATTTCCTTCAAGCACCTTACACAGTAGTCTTTAATGCCAATTTCAGAGGCTATATCAAGTATCTTATAAGAGAGTACAGTTAATAGTGACCAAATGGTGCTGTCGACAAATTAGAGCTGTTGCGGAGCTCGAAAGCCTAGTCTTCATAGAGATGGAACTTCCATGGTTTCTCTATACTATAATTTCTCAAGATTGAAGAGTAAATTATTAATACTTTGTTGTTGTTAAAGTTAAAAGAATAATTATAAGCAATGAGTCAATTATAAAAATATATCTTTATTTTACATAGTATATATTTTTTAATTTAATAGTATATTAATAATTAAATTTATCCTGCCTATTATGACAAAACAATACTCATTTCATTAGATTGAGCTTATATATATATATAGATTGCACGGTTAATAATTAATTAAAATGATGAAATTGAAATGTTTATATTAATTTAATTATAAAATTATCTGGCTTAATTGACTATATGGAATTATCAAATAAACATCAAAAAAATAGCAAAGTCATTTTGATGCCATCATTTTTTAGATTTGTCAAAGTAAATTCAAATATCATTTTAGGCGATTTAAAGCTTCATTAGCAGACTCTACAGCCAATATGCACTTATTTTTGAATAAAAATTAGTGAATAAAAACTATTAAAGCAAAATTATATTTAGTAAAATACGTAAGGATGCCAAATTATAAGGAATAATAATTTGAATTAATAAAATTCTTTTAGTTATTTTGAGACTTTAAATGCAAAAACAACAAATACTAAATTATTATTTTATCATAACATTTTTTAACTAATAAATTAATTAAGTAAAATAAATTAAAATTTTACAATGAATGCTCTAGTTCTATTTCGATTATAACAAATTATATTATTTTAATGATATAAGTGGTTTAAAATCTCAATTAAAAAAGTTTACTGAATCTATATTAATAATTGCAACTCAGCATCTTCTTTATTATTTGTAATTGCCACTTTATTTACTTTTGCACTATCCTTTAAAGTCAATTAAACACTTTACTCACTGAGCAATCTTTACTTTTTTATAAGACATTAATAATCTTTAGATCTAAGAGTATTATAGAGTTAGTATAATTTAATGATTGATAATATTTTGATTGATTGAGAATGATTTGCTGATAAAAAAAACATTTAAAATGTGAGTAAAGCAAGTATTTCCATTTAATTATAAATTTAAGACTTTGAAATGGAGGCAAAGAGATATTTTTAACTTCTTTTCTGAATTTAAATATCACAATCATTTGCTATTTTTCAACTGGTTAAGTTTAAAGTTCTCCAAATACAAGCTTCAACTTGTTAGAGAAGATCTTTAAGCTTCTTATAGCTATAGAACTGAATAGTTTTAAATCTAACTATTTTCATCATTATCTAGCTATAAAATATAATTTTTTTTAAATTATTAGTAATAAAAAAATAAATTTTGCTATATATATATATTAATTAAATTCAAATTAAAGCATTAGGATTGGGGCTTCCAGAATTTCTAAGTAGAAATATTTAGAAATACCTTAATATCATTATTTGAAATAATTTTCACAGCAAGTTCATCAGATACTATGAACTTTAGTTGTTCTCACAGTAATTCTTAAATTATAAAGTTAAGAGCAATTAGTTGGAACGAGGAGGATAGGGCGAACCGTTCTAAAGATAGAGGTAAATATTTTACCTCATTATTCCGAAAAGCGTTCCCCCAGCTGGATCGTAGGATCTGGAGGTATGTTTTAACAAAGAAGTACCAACATACTCACGAGTGGCCAATATCATAGAGTATGTCTGTCTTGACACTCTTAAGTCAGTGCATTCTTTTAGTACCCGTTCACAACCTGCTAGGCATTACAAAGCCTAGCACAAAGGTGCACTTACTCACTATAGGTTTTCTTAATTTTCGAATTGATTACCTCATAGTCAAGCAACCTAAATCTGCAAAAAAAGTATACTGACGTCCAATTAGTACACAGCCCAGCTCCAAAACCCACCTCCAAAGTCCACTCTCTGTTCATGATGACATTTTTAACGTCAAGTTGGCATGAGGCCTAACCGAACAAATCTCGTCATTAGTTAACACATCTCTAAGTATGATCTATACAGAACAACAAGTACAGAAGGAAGAAATTCAACACTGTCAAAATCCTCATAGAATATCAAACAATTCTCTAACAAAAATTCCTATCATCGGACCAAGTAAAGAAAAGGCTTAGAGAAGGCATCTTCCTATTTAATGGAAGAAAACAACTAAGATACAAATCCGAAGTTATCACTCCTAATCTCTAATACGTCATGACTACTAATTTCCTAAAAATAGGAAAATTAATAATTATTAGAGAATCACTCCAAGATTGACAAAATGCTACCAAAGATATGTTGGGAATCACCCCAAAAATATTAGGCAATTTAATACTAAATATAAAACTAAATAAAATTGTCACATATGTAGTAAGGAGTAAGCACCACTCAACCAAAGTCAAACAATATAACTAACACCTAAACTAATTATACTCTGGCACAAAGCCAGAGAAAATACTTTTGAAAACCGAGAAACCCCTAAATCCCTAAACCCCATAGATTTACTAGTTAAATCTGGATATTGACTAATACAATTAATCATACCTATTAAATAACATATAAAAGATTTGAGACTTTTGTATATTAAATAATAATAAAAATTAATTAAAGATGTTCTAGGAAGTGTGACTTCATGAATTAAAGATCAATGGGAAATGGTGTCCAATTTGTATCTCTATTGACTGCCTTGAGATGAATTACAGAACGCTGAGATCATTCGAATAAAACATGGAAGAACTCTAAGAATATGTAGAGTTCGGAGTCTATGATGGAGTCAGATCCATCGATAGAGAAGAAGAAGAGAAAGAGATTGAGAAATATGTACTTAAATTCTACCAAGAAAGAGTATATCAAAGAGTATATCTTAGACAGTTATGGACTCATAAGAATTCATTATTTTGAATGAATTTTTTAGATTTAATTAAAAGAATCTAAAATGAGACAACCACAGAGATTGAACAGATCAGATGATATAATTATTATTAAAAGGGCTAAACCCTTATATGCTTTAAAGCTAATTGATCGGGGGTCCCCAGAGACCTCAATGTGATCAAATTATTAATTATTATTATTATTATGTTCTCACAGTAACTTTAATTTTATCCTTCGAGAAATTTCTCATCACTTATATCAACTCACTGATGTCCCAAAGTTATTACTTCATCCAATTGTTTGCCAATTTCTTGTATTACTGCTCGAGCTTAGTTGACTATATATTGTACTTTGCTGATAAAGCCAGTGAGATTTTCCTTCATGGGATCACAATGTCATCAGCAACTCTAGATCATTAAAGTTTCTAATCATTATCTGTAGTTTTAATGTCACTATTTATTATATAAATTACTATTTTATTCACATTTATTACAATTTTGATCAGGATAATTCGAATTTATTATATATTTCTTCTTGAGTTAATCAAGGTTTATAAATAGGTGAGCATTCATCGCAATCAATATTTGTGACTATTTTAAAATAATAATTATAATAATATAATATTTTGTCATTAGTAATTATTTGTATGTCTTTCTTCCATAATTATCTCCTAGAATAATTGCATGTTCTTTTAAAATCGATCATAAATTTGTAAAAATTAAAGTTACAATAATTATCAAATAAACTATTTAAATTTATAATATACTATAATGAAAAGTAAATGAGTTTTTATATAAAAGTATGTGAAAATAGGTATAATAAATATTCTAAATATATGGTATATTTACTTTACTATGCAAAATAATCATCTGGATAATCTCTTCATCATTTGTGAGAATTCTTCGGATAAAAATTGTCCATCTCCATTTGCATAAACTTGATTAATAATATCATTGACTTCTTCATCTGAGAAAAACTTTCCAAAACCAAGAATTTCTTTGATCTCTTCAGATGAAAAAAAGCCACGTCCTTGTCGAACATTCTGAATACCGGTTGTAATTTCTCGTTGGTGCAGAGATATTTTTCATTAATATAGGCAACGACGAATTCATAGTAGTCAATAAATTCACTGTCATCAAAATCTACAGACTTAAACATTTTTTCGATTTCAGTCTTATCCATGTTCCTGCCGAAAAACATGGGCTTGCATATTTCACTTCCCTAAGTGCTGAGACTACAGAGAGGATCGTATCTTAGAATCTAAATGTTAAAATTTTTTTTTCAGGAGGCGACATTGGGTATCAGGCATTTTTGGTAAAAAAGTTTTGCAAACGACATCAAAGGGAGGATCTTCTACTGGGGAATGCCAGGGGCACCACGCGATTCTCGATATAATTATCTGCGGAGATGGAACCTCCGACTTATACATCTATCCCAGGGGACGAGATAAGTTAGAATCTTAATTTTCGGAAACCACCCTATGCCATTAGCGAGCGCCCAGAGCACATTTCCTTGGTAGTTGTAACGATGATGTTGATCAAATTAATCTTAAACCTGCTTATCCCTCTATCCTGATGCCCTTTTCCTCTCTGTACTGCGCGCTTTCATCTATCTTGCTCAGTGTGGACGCTTAGGCGGATTCTTCAGCAATCTAAAGGAGCTCAAAGAAGATGGAGTGCGCTTACCAATAAGGATGCAGGGATATCCTGGAGCAGTTTACCGTGCGCGCTGCACTCGTTGGCGTCTCAACCAATAGAGTTCTCACCTACTCTGGCAGTCAGTGCTCCATTGTGAGTGACTTCCTCGCACCAAGGGGAGCAGGCTCAGATGCAAAGAGAGTCGAAGTTTATTATGTTTAGGGAGCAGCAAATACAAGACTTTCTATCGCTACTACTCGTTCAGTCATTGCGATTTTACAAATAGTCTTAGCTAAAAACGAAGTTGCCACATCAAGCTCTTCTTAGTCACTTTGCACCAAGGACAACTTGAAATACTCTAACACCAACATCTCACCTGCTCGAAGAGTCACCAGTATTGTCTGTATTGCAAGAGACGGTCAAATGATTGTTGGACCATTCGAGACCACTGGTGTTTTATGACAGCCATGGATGTTGATGCATGTAATGGTGTTGCAGTTAAAGGCTGGTATGTCTGTGCCTCCAACCTCCTCTCACCATACACTGCTGCCTGTTGGAGGATCCTTCTACTAACCATGTTTGGGAGGCGGGGACACTGAGGTGACCCGGGATGGATGTGTACTTCTTATCTCCCTGCATTGTCAGGCTTAGATAGTCAGGTCGCCATTTATAGCAGATAGTAAAAGCACCATAACTAACTCAGCATAATAGGACATTACTTTGATCAAAGATATGTATATTATCTATTATGTTTAATTACGCACTTTTTAAACATAGTTCTAATTTTAAAACTATCAATAAATATCAAACTGCTTTACATACAATCTAATTCTTCTCGATTAATTATCTCATCTATTTCGAATTTCCTTATTCACTCACAAATTATACCTTTATATATATTAAGCAAATAGCAGCATCTCTCTTGGGCTATTACCTTTGATCAATATTAATTCGAAGAAAGTAGAAACTTTACTGTTTAATTTATCATAAATATTTGCTAATTAAAATCAAATTATTTAAATAATTTTCAAAGTTTGCAGATCAAAACTGCAAAAGATTTTAAAGCTAGCTTCGATTCTCAAATTAAAAATATAATTTCAAGGCAAACACTAAAAACTTTGATAAAAGTTACATTTTGATCTTCTACAAAACAACAGATGATTTTGAAATAAAAAAAAATAAAAATAAGTAAGTGCAATACAAATAAATAGTTTCAAATATTTATCCAAAAATCACAGATATGCCTATATTTATTTGATTTTTATCTTTCTCAAGGATAAACTAATTTACATAAATATAATTAGAGGCAGTTTTAATATAAATATTTCAATTAATTCCTAATATTATGTGATTTATCAATAAATTAATCTTCAAATAAGTAACCTGCAAAAATATTTGATTACGATGAAAATAAATATCTGTATTATCTGAATAAGTAAAACAGCAAAACTGCTAGTGAATTCATTACGTTTATTTTTTCTTGCCAATTTTTTTTGTAATCCACCATAAGTCAACCCTTCTAGTATTTATATAAAATGCATATTTTATTTTTGTAATAAAACCCCAATGCTGTTATTTACAAGATTTGGGTGACGTATAAAATTAATTAAGTGTGAATTATAATAATTATCGATTTGGTAGCTTTAGTATTTTATTAGAGGGTCCTGTAGTAGTAGTAGTAGTAGTAGTAGTAGTAGTAGTAGTAGTAGTAGTAGTAGTAGTGGCTATTTTACTAAAGCTACCAAAATGACGAGATCTCCCATTTAATTATTATAAATCCTCAGACCCCTATAATATTACTTTAGAATCTCTAACAACCCCACGAATCCAACATATGAACCTACTGCTCCTCAATTCTAACGCCCCGCTCAGCCAGCAAGACGACCCATAGTTGCTGGAGGACCCATCAGAGGATCTACTGCTCGATAATCTTGAGTTTGACGATCCATTACTAACAAGGACATCTTTCAAACAGCGTTTGGGCATTCTCCTGAGCAACATTCAGAAGGCGAACAGAAGCCGGGGACCACTCTGACGTGTGGTTAGCAGAATTCTTGGCTTGCGTTCCACGCTCTCTTATTAGACATTAGTTGACGAGGCTTTGGATAGCGTTTGTAGTATTTAGAAGGAAGATGGCGGCCGCCATATTGGATGTTCTCATGATGATTCGACACACCACCAAACCATGGGTGACTTCTTGGATCCCACCACGGATGTCTCTGCATCTCTATTAAGGTAAGATTCCAGTCTTAGTTGTTCACACCATATGTAGGGAAGGAGCACAACGTAACCTATTACCTAAGATAACTGATCAGATGGCGAGTCCCAGCAATTATCTCAAGAACGCCTGCTGTCCAGATACCGTTGCCTCAGCCAACAAGCCAGTTGGCATCCTGAATACTCATGAGTAGCCAAAGGCACTAAACTCTTATGCCATAGCACGAAGCTCTAGTGCATTGCGCCTTAGTGAAATTCATACTACTCTAGTGCTAAAGTGTATCAGAGTAAACCCTTCTAAATCAGGATTCTTGGCACCCTAGTCTATGGCAGTCAAACTGGCCTGTTTGGGGGCAGCACTCTACATGCGTTGGCTTAAGGTCGCATACATTAGGGCACTCACTGCATGGAGCCGACTTATGAGGACTCTGAGGGTCGAGTGATTTTGAATATTCCAACTACCTGGCGTCATCAGCAAAAGTATTCCTTGGATAATCTTAGTATGGTAAACAGCTGCCTGTCCAGTTATTTGTAACTCGCTAGCTCGGGCTGTGCTCTCTCGATCGAGGTACGATACGACTAATGCTGATTGCTGAAATCATTCGAATTCGCCTGCAACAAGCTCACTGTCAAATTCAACGATTTGAAAAATCCCAATGTGAAGTTCTCCTGAGCTAGACATTCTGAGTGCCTCCCACCAACTAAGACCCAATCAAGAATAATGAGACTGTAGACAACATCATGAACCGAGCTGCTGAAAGAGACAAGAGACCCCTGTCAATAAGCAAGGAAAGGCAGAGAAGAGATAGCGTCATGAAGAGATTCAAGAAGGACCTGGCCATGCTGATGCAGAGCTCCCCCCACCTCCCCCCTCAGTTCCTGCAGAGATTCAAGCCCGCCCTCACCAAGGACACCGTGGATTCGTTGATGAAGGAAGCATTAAAATTCAGACCAAAGGATGGAGAATGCGAAGAAATCAAGGACCTGGACCAGGAGAGGCAAGATCAACTAAAAACTTTGAGAGAGAGATTGAGAAATTTGTGAAGTGAAATAAATGATATTAAGTTAAGAGTATTTGTATTTTGATTAATTTTATACGTCTACAAAAAATTGTAAATAACAGCATTGGGGTTTTATATCTTCTTAGATGGATCCTTACCTATTAATTAATAATTTTTATATAAATTAACTTAAGGATACATTTTGTATTAGTTTAAAGATAGAGAATTAAAAATTTAACTATGAAACTCATTAAAAGAAAGAAAAAAAGTCTATTAGGATAACTTAAATTTTTCATTTTTGAAATCACTCTATTTCAACAATCTATTGGTCTATTTGTGTTGTATGAGTATTGAATACATTAGCTCCGAATATTTTACTTCCATTATTTTTTTTATTAAAAGAAATATTCGCATCACATCTCTTGTATTTTTAAACTGTACAAATTTTATTTATATTTTAGAATTTTATATAATTATTTCAATCAATACATAATAATCTATATCTGATGAAAATTCCTACTTAGCCTTTTATCTATGACTTTTAAATATATATTTTCAATTTATAATGAGAAACGAGTAGGAAATGCCTCACTTCAAAATAGGATAGCATCGTATGTGAAACAATTTAAAGTAATTATTCGATTTATTTAAAGCAGTATATATATTTATTAAATTATTGTAGTAGTATTTATATTCCACGAATGATTTTGTCTTAAAATCTAAAGAGTATGTTTTTTAAATGATGCCGCTTAAATCAATAAGATTAACTGTAGATTATCATATTTAAATAGTTTATATTTAACAAACAATTCTCTATGTATAATCTTGTATAATTATATAATAATAAGCTAAATAAAACTTTCAAGCAATACTATTTATTCATATAATTATTTTTCTTAAATAATTTTAATGTAATAAATAGAGCATTCTTAATTTCCTGATTTATATTGCATAAAAATATCGTTTTACTTTTATTATTAATAATAATATCATGTTCTTTTTTATCCTTTGAATCGTAATTTAATTATGATTGAGATATCGGGGAATTATTTTGCAAAGAAATACAAGCTCTATAAATGGTTTTTGTATAAAATCATAAAAGTGGCAACTCAAATTTTTATTACCAACAATAATTTGCTATAGCAATAATTAAAACTTTCTATAACTTTTAGTTTTCTTTATTTTTATTTTCATTAGTATTGAATCCACAATCGAGCGATTCTGATCATCTAGCTGAAAAAATATTTCTAAAATATGAACTTCTGTGATAAAAGAGAAATATATTTAAGTTATAGGAGATTGCAATAATAAAATTAAAGCTCATGTTATTTTATTAATTTAGTTAAAAATCAATTCAATATATATTTTAAAATTACTTTGCATTTAAAGATATTTGATCTCTATTATAATTATTTTGAAATAATGCTTAAATATCTGATCTTAGTTTTTGAATATTACTGTTTTAATATCTTTGTTTTTTTATTTAACTTAAATCTAAAGTCTTTCTCTGAAATCACTCAATAATTTGAACGTTTTTTATTTTTCCTTAGAAAAATAACTAAGGATAAAGTGAATTACTTTTGAGATAAGCTCAAGATAGCGAAGGATTTTCACATGGAAATTAAGCAATTTACTTGAAGTTAAATTTATCTTCAAAGAATAGTGAATAATAATAAAAATCAATCATAAGAAAAGTCAATGGAAATAAATGAGAAGAAGTCTAAATATTAATTAATTTATAATGCCGATTATATTGATGTTAATGATGCTCTTAAGATAAATTACACTCTAAAACTCATTTCTAAATTCTTATTTAATATTATATGAATTTATATATTAACGACCTTTTACTAACAACAAAATCTTAAAAAATTGCCTTGAGGTTTTATCTTATTATAACATGCAATTATTATTGAATACTACCACTTTTTGATTACTCATTTCTCTACTCCCAATAATTTTATATAATTTTACTAATTTATAATATTTCCTAAAAGCACATTAAGATTATTAGCATAGAACAAATTATAGTAATAATTTGTTAATTAATATACAATAAAATTGTCAATATATGTTTGCTTTAACTTTAAAATCTACAGAATGAGTTATCTCTATTATCATGGTAAAACGAGAGAGCTAAATAAATATCGAACTAATGAAAAGAGGTCTCGAATTTGAAGGAGCATTATCATAGTTTAAAAATTATTACATTCAAGGAAATAAAATTCATAAATTAAATTTGAAACTTTATCCAGTTAGTAATTTTTTGAAAGCTTTATATTATTAAACCTAGCTTTATATGATAGTAAATATATAATTGCTTAAATATAATCAAACACTACTACTACTACTTGTATTTTAAATTGTAAACGATAGAATTCAGATAAAACTGGCTGTATATTTTTATAGTCGTCTTAAAATAACGGAGACTATAATTTTACCAATTATGTATTAGAGGTAAAAACCTTTTTATCGAAAAAGTTATATTAGCGTAGGAATTATTAAAATAAATGATTAAAATATTAATAAGAACGAATAATATAGTTATAGCTTAAATCACATTATTTTAGGCAAAATTAAATTAAATAATATCTGAGATAGAAATCTTTTAAAACTTGTAAAATTAATACGAAAGTTACTATTCATAAATAAAAAAATCACATAAATATATTATCAATCACAATTGGTTTCCTGTTGTAATCCAAACTAATCTTATTTCGTGTGATCTACCAAATATATCGAGATATTATCCTACAGTATAATCTTCTCAACAAGTCTACACAAGCATTCTTATTTTTATGTAATGCTTCTAGTTAGTTAAACTATTACAATAATACTTTATTAGATTTATTCTCTGCTTTTACTTCAACTAAAAGAAATCTCAAATAAATGACATATCTTCTTAAGCTGTAGTACATCTTACAATTCTTGTGAAGCTATTCATGCTAAATAAATAATATGAAAAAATAAGATAATATCAATAAAAAGCACTATTTAAAAAAAGGAAAATGGAAAATATTGATCAGTATTATCATCAATCTTATATCCTTCATAAACATCACCATTAGAATTAATCAATTCGTCTTTTCCATTTCTTTTTGTTCATATCTTTAAACTTTAATTTACGCAATCCTATCTTGCATTATTGCTAAAAGAGTGTTTTATAATTTATAAATGTATAAATTGCACTTTACAAAAAGTATTTAACGAATAAACAGTTCCTCCTTCTGCATCTTAAATGGGTCTATTTTCGAAGTTATTTTAATGGTCTTGCTTTTGTGAAAAATACTTTAATATTTCTTTCATTTATTTCTAAGTGTATAAAATTAAAGAATTAAGGAGCTAAGTCGTTTAATGTAAGATTTTGACAATATTTCTAAATACTTTTCCAGTTTATTCAATCAAAATTCTTCGCATACTTATTGAACTCGAATGTCACATTACATAATAACTGGGTATTGAACTAATAATGTTGGCTTAATATCATTATTGACTAAAAGCTTCAGTTCTCTGATCAGTTAATTTTTATCAATTTTTGGCATTTTTTTTATGAGAATATGAATTGGCTTTCTGTGATTGAATCTGAAAATTGAATTTCTTGCATTTGCGAGCACCTACCATAGAATTTCAATCTTTTCTATAAAATTTTGTCTTTAGTATTGTTAATAAATAACTGTTTTAAAACACTTAAATCTCTAATTTACTATATGAAATTTTGGGAATATTTATTTGCATTAATATTATTTATCTAGCAACTTATTCCTTATTAGGATAGAATTTGGATAAGATTTTTGAAAATTTATTTTATTTCTATATGATTAAATAACTTTTTAATCAAGAATATATCATTTTATTTTGTCACTTTTTATATATTTCTAATATTTAATAAATTTTATTTTTGTTTGAATAAAGTGAATTTTATTAAATAATAAATTAATAATAATTCCAATCATAATATCGATTGTGAATTATTGAAATAAAAAAGTAGTTTAAATTAATAAAGAAACAGAATGATATTATATATTTTCAGATTAAAATAAAATGGGTGGAATAATATGATTTATAAGTGAAACCTACAGATAAGTCTAAGATTTGTTAGCAATTAACTCTTAGGTTTGTACAGAGTTAACAAAACTATCACATTTTAAGATATTTATATAATTTATTTCAAATATTTCTAAAAATGAAAGTAAATTTTAACATTATCTTCACTTTTAAGTGATTTTATTTTTCGAAAGCTCTCATTTTAAAAAATATCACAAAACTCTAGTTTTAATGAAGACAGAATCAATAAAATTCCCATCACAGATGCTTATTTGACTTCGCAAGAAGAGAACTAATAAAGAAAAGTAAAAAAATAATAATTATTGAAAAGTATAATTTTGCACTCGCTTATTAATAATTGAAATCTTTTTTTTCCATTCTTTTTGCATATTATCTGTGTTATTATTTACGAATTTATAATTAATGACTATTTGTGTATTTTAAAGTTATCAAATTTTACTTGATATTTTGCATTTTATCAATAATAGCAATGTGAAATTTAAAAATAGCAGTTACATCTTCTTCATAATCGTCTGATAATCTTTTGCTTCTCTGTTCCCTACTTTATGTGACTTCGCTACCACTTGTCATTTGACATCTCTAGTCTTAACAGGTATGAGCATTAAACAAAATTAAAGATAACTTTTTGTAACTTACACTTTAATGAAGTCACAATTATCTTCCGAGTTTGAGCATTTTCATTTAGATTATTACTAATTAAATATTTAATTCAATTCACTTTAACCAAATAGATCTTAGATACTTGATAATTCATAAATTTTGATTTAGTTCATTTGTGATTAATTGTCACTGCATTGAATTACAAAGAGATGAATGTACCGTTTTCTTAATAAGTTACTGAAATACAACCTTTATTAAAAATCTTATACTATCTATTGTATAAAAAGATTTGCAAAATTTACTAAGAAATTTAAATGAGGAATGCTTAATACTAAATTAATCAAGAACAGTAAATGATAGCATGTTGGGAAGAATAATAAACAACTAATTAAAATTCTTGTAAAATTTTATAATAAAATAGTGGCAATTTTGTTATTTTAAGGAACCTTAAAAGAAAGATAGATGTTTTTATTCATAATGACAATCCTAAAATTCATTACTATCAGGATAAACTTACACCGATTTGATTATAAAACTTAAAGTGAGAAGGAATATTATCAAGCCAAATAAGAGTTGTCTTAGTAGTCAACTTCAAATAAGGTAGTAAGTTCTAGAAATTTTATAGGAGGTAATTGCAAATTATATTACCCAATTTTTACTTTATTTTCAATAAATGAGACTATTTTTTTCTATATAAATATTCTTAAGAAAAAGAATAGTACAAAAACTTTTGATAATTTGGATAATATGAGCTATGGGAAAAATATGACTTTAGCTGTTGTAGCAAAATTTAAAATAAAGGGATTCTAAAATTTTAAAAAATTAAAAATGACTGTTAATTTTTGAAAGTTTCAACCATTTTTAATGATTAATTTACAAAAATCGGAGGTACATCACATCAAATTATTAAAAAGAACATTCTTTTATTTAAATTAAAAATGAATTATAATAATTTTTCAGTATAATTATAAGAAATATTTAATTTTGATAAGATATCTTCTCAAAAGCAGCAACATTAATTTTCATTTAAACTTACTTAGTAATTAAATAATAAATTTAGCTCTTGGATGTGATTAAGACCTTTTTTTAGAAAGAAAATTAGAGAATTAATTAATTAAAGTTATGAATTATTACATTAAAACTATTTATAAGCTATTTAGGAGTTGAATTCTTACATTGCCAATTATTAATCTGATAATTTTTAATTTAGTGTCTTTTAACTTTAAAAAATATCATTTCTCATTGGTAGCCTCTTATTTTATAAAGCTTATCTCATAACTTATCTTTTCGAAATAATACTATGAGACAATAAATTATTTAGACAAGATTTTCCTTTAAAATTGTTAATAAAAAATCATAAATATTAAATAATTGCATAAGCTACTTAAGAAACTTATAATACCATTTATAAGGGATGAAACTGCAATTCTTTTTTCTTAATTTAAAGTTTCATCTAGACTTAAATTCTTAACATGTTTGATTGTTTTATTTGTGAATACTAAGGACAATGAAAGTTTATCACATTAAAAGGCATTATCTGCCAAAAACTCTTTTGATATTGTCTTAGAAAATTGAATGAATTGCTTAACTGAACTAAATGGAGGTACTTTTACCATCATCTTCTAACTAACCCGTATCTGCTAATTTTTGGATCAGTGCTGTTTAAAACATCTTTTTGCATTTATTATTCATCAGACTTCTTAATATAAAAAAAAAACATTTTCTATTTATGTTACAAAATGAGAAGTTTGATTATTATCACTGATTTATCAAATGAATTTATAATTCATTTGATAAATATATATAATATGACTAAGTGATTATTCATAAAAAGAAATTTCTAATAGAGTAGTAAAAAGATCAGAATATTCGATATACCTCTTGAAATTTGTTAATAGTAACTAGTGAGAAACTGTTTGTGCTTTAATATTTCGAATAATCTTAGTTAATATATAAAAAATACCTCATAATTATATAAATTATCACATATCTCATTTAGTGAAAATCTTTCATAAAATAACTAATCACAACAAAATTAAATAACGAAAATTTCTTAAATATAAAATATCTACAATACCAATTCAGTTAGTTTAATTGATTAATGATTTAAAATCAAATAATTTTTAACATATCACTGTTTAATACTAATATCAAACCATCAATTTTAGTCGTGATGTAGACGTATCTGAGTGAGTTGACGTGGCAAACTTCCGTGACGTGGCAGTCATAAAGTAGAAATCTCCGAAAAAACCACTTCCGCTAATACCTAGTCTTCTCCCAAAATCAAGATGTCACCACAGTTTGTACCTGGGGACAGAGCTTGTGAGATCCAACTGAGTAACAGAAGATAATGAAAAACGCTTACCGGTCCCACCGCTGCTGGGAAACGTAATCCCCTTTCGCTGTCGTAGCTTCAGTACCCTAACCCGGTGTGGGAGAAAAATCCTTATCGTTGGCTTCAATGGTTCCGTCTTCTCACTTTCGAAGGCAGAGCGTACCTTCATCTGCTCCCTATTACTTAGGAAACTGAACTCAAGGCAGGTAACTCAACTAATGCAGGGAAATCCTTATAGTGCAGACGACTCGAGGAGTCTAGGATCTGACAGATTGAACCACGCCGACTAGCACCTAATACATTACGCCCAGCAACCCCCTACCTGCCCTCGGTAGGCCTTAGTGTAGTAGAAAGCTCAATTAGAAAGTCTCCAGCCTTGGGCCACTGTGGGCCACCCTATCCTTATAACTTTCTTATTTAATAATAGTTAGTTTAATGAAAATATAAAACTATTATTTTACACCTAAATAATTGAGAAAATTTAAATATGTGTAGTAAATCCACAAAGTGCTATATATAAGATGATGGTCATATTAACAATGAAGATCCAAAAAGAAGAAGAATAGGTTCATATAGGGTAGTAAATAATGAACTTAATTTTGCAGGAAATCATTTCTTATCGCAGAGAAGTTGCATATGCATTCATTAAAACTTTTACATTTTAAAAAATGGCGTAGTTTGGAGCTAAAACCTCTTAATTAATTTAAGAATTGAAATAAAGCTTTAAGAACAAAGAGATCAAGTTTAATTGCAAAAATAGAAATTAATAGAATAATATATTGATTAAAGATTATTATCTGATCAGAAATTAAAATTGATTCCAGCAATATTTAAAACATTAGTAGGATCATTAAACTTTAAAACGAAAACATTCTCTACCAATTAAAATTAATTCTTGAACATCTCTAAAAATTTTAGCCAACAAAATAACGAATACTCCTAAACTAGCCACTAGTAAGCATATTCATCTGTGCTTTATTAATTTTCTTCTATATTTACCTTTATTTCAAGTCTTAAATAAATCAATGGGTTTTATATCAATTGAATAAAAATAATTACAATTAAATCTATTATTTAAGAGTAGAGAAATAAAAACTCAATAGTAATAATAAATGAATTAATTGTAATATTGAACATGAAAATCTATCTAAATTAATAAAAAGTAGAGCACTCAGGATTAACGAACACTAGGATTTAGATGATTTAAAATTATGAATCTTATTAAATATTAGGATGATGAAAAACCATTTAATTAGGAAGCAAGTTAGAGTCTTGTCTTTGAAATTGCTATAAATTGAGTCATCACAACCGAAACTTAAAATTATTGGATTTAAAGCTATTAAATATTCTTGGGAGAAAAAGTTTAGTTATCATTATAATGCAGTTTAACACAATGCTAATGAATAATTAAATATTTGTTAAAGCATTATGATATTGAAATTAGAAAGATAATCGTGTGGGAGTCAAAATTCTGGCATTTAGCTTTAAATTATAACATTTTTTAAACATTCTGAAAGTTCTATCAAAATTTTTAAATAAGCTTAACAACATGACCAAGGAAGTTCATTTTTATAGAAAAAAATGTAAGCTTTTAATAAAAACGATTCATCTTAGTAAGACTTTAGAATAATCAGCGAAAATATAGCTTATCTAATTTTTTTAAATTCACAGATTGTAGTAAATAACAAAAGGTTTTATAATTATTTAACTCGCAGTCAATCCAAAGGGAGTTAGTAAATATTAAAACAATTAATACTTATTTATAATCAAAAATTAAAAAGCATTATACTTATTTTTAAATTATCCATAAAATTGAAGAGCAAAGTCCTAGAAATTCTTTTGATCTTAATAATAAAACATTCCAACCACCAAAACCCTTTCAGTAGATTAATTGGGTTTTTTATTGATATAAGTTGAAAATTATCGCAAGCTTTATTAGGGTTTATTTAGTGGATTAGCTTTTAAATATTAATATTGCGGTTAATTTATGATCTGGGTATGTAAGATTACTGTTTTAATTGAGTTATGTGTGCGAGGAATATAGTAAATAACTCAAACCCATTCAATTACACGTCTATATAAAGATTGCTCCACAAATCCTTTGCCACTGTCAGGTCTCACTTCTTTTTGCACTGAATTTGAAAAGATAGCAACTTAATTCTAATCCTAAGAAAACATTAATATTTCAACAGCATTAAATTGACAATCTTATCAATGATAAGACTCTGAAATACTGGGCTCATATATATTTAGTTTAAAGATCTGTGATTTTTTTTCGAAAATTTCCTGAGCTTCATATCCCTGCATAATCTATAGCTAATATTTATTTGAAAAATGAAATATCTTTTAAGAGAGTCAATCGCATGGGGAGTGATTGACTTTGCTGTTCCATTTTATAAGATGAATTTAAATTATATATATATATATATGATTAAATGCAGAGAGCTTAAGAGAAAGAGAATGACATGATGAAGCTGTATTTACATTCAATACCTTTATATCAAGGTCTTGGTACAAGAGGTATAGCAATATTGAAGTTTATGATCAAAAGGTTAAGATTTAAACGCTTTACTTGGGGAAATCAGTGAAGATAAAGAGCTTAAGACGTTATTAACTCTTGCTCAATAAAGACTGATAAATACATAAAATTCTTACAGTAGCTCAGAGATAAGTATGCTGAATAAGAAATCAATATGTTTGTATATAATATTTTTGTACACAAATCTAAAGACTAAAGGTAGGAAAAAGAAAGGCTAAACATAACACTGTATTTAATGTTCCTTACATACCTCAATTCAATGGAATTGATTTGTATTGTGGCCTATTGAAAGACCATACAAGAAACTTCTACTATACATCTTGATTCACGATTTGAAGATAGACAAAGCAGACTTTAAAAAGTGTGCTGCAAAGAGAGTTAGCTATAAGAAAGCTAGGGTGTGCGAAAAGAAAGATTTTGTATATAATATTAACGAATTGAGAAGTTCACATTAAATGAGCTTTTAAATAGATTTTGCTTCTCTTTCTTTTCTTCCTCTAATGGGTTACTTGACCCATATTTATTTTTTCGTTATGCCATTTATTGAATCGATATTAAATCTCATCTGGCTTTTAAATATCTTTGAAGAGTTTTTTTTTAATAAATTCATGTTTTACTTCAGACTCTTTCTCATTTAATTTGCTGCGCTCTTTCATCAAGTATATAGCATTACCAGGTTTTCCTATAAAGTTAAAAGTTTAAGCTAACTAGAGATGAACGAGTCAGTCAAAGAGAAATGTCTCGCTAAATATATTTCAGTGCTAAATATATTTCAGTGCTTATATTTTCCTTCTGGAGGGAAGCTACAGCGCTTACTGTGAGCTTAAGTACTGAGGTTAAAAGGTTCCAAGAACGCCAATGAAGAATTTCTATCTGAAAATTTATTAGAGAGTTGAAGCTTTGACGGTGGGTAGAGAGCAACATCTGGATCACTCATCGCATTATCGTAGAAGTTTTTCACTGATATTTCTGGGTAGTAAGGTATCTCTATTCATCCTAACTTCATTAGTCTTAAAACTTTTTTATTTAGCAAAGTTAGGCTTTTAGGAATGAGATTTTAGTTCCTTCCAAAGTTGCCTGAAAAATCCCAATATTTTATTAAGTTATTTAAAGGTAAATATCTTGCTAAACCAAGTAGCTGTAGAGGTCCTCTTTACTTCTAAAATATATATTAAATTTTGAGAAAATATTCTCTTCATTGCATCATTCTTTGACTCCATCTTGCTTCCTCTTTCTAGAAATGTTAATGAAATTTAAAATTATGGATATCCATTCTAAGTTTAATAAAATATTACTAGTAAATAGAGAGGACCTTCTGAAGGTCATCCTGATAATTTATGAGGATAAGCATTAAATAACTTACTCTAAGCTTCAAAGATTGATTTCCACTTTTATCAGCTTTCTTCAATAAATTTTTCCAAATAATGTTTAATTATTTTAGAAGGTACTCCAAATTAGGTTCAAACTTAATTTTGAGGATCTCCTAGAGAAGCAAAAATTCTTTAGGAGCATTTAATTTATTAAAAGCTAAAATATTATTATAAAATATGTCAACTTACAGTCTTTTATGATGCTTCATTTTCTCACCTCTCAGCAAAAAAATTTATAAAACCTCCTTAAACTTTGCATTTATATTATACCTGCTGCTGGGCTTTATCATAATAATAAAATCTATCATCAAACAAAAATTTGAGCTAAACTCTTAAGAAGAGCGACATTACTTAAATCAAGCAATAAAAATTATCATTCCAGCACCCCAAAAAAGTATTGATCATAGACGCTATTACTAGTGGGAGCCTACTTATGACAACTTTGACTCGCTTAACTTTGTGATTTAAATTTAAAGCTTATAGAAGATTGCCAAAGAAGAAAGAGCATGCAGTGGAGGAGGTAAAATTACCCTCTATTGATCATTAAATTTCACAACACAAAGTGGAGTATTTTTTCAAAGATTGCAATATAAGTTTCCCTTAAAATTCAACCTACTAGAGACATATAAAAGATTTAAACAATGACATTCCTCACTTATATCTCAAGTATTTAAATAAGGCTGGAAAGTATATTTGTGAGTTCTGTGTGAAGCCTTATTCTAATTCAAGATACCTCAAAGTGCACTTAAAGAAAAAGCACAATCAAAGTTTTGTCTTTATTCACGAAGAGACAGGATAAAGATTACTCTAAAAAAAAAGATCAAGAAACCCAGTCGATTCTCTCAGGGTAGAATTAGAGAAGCAAATCAAAATTAAGAAAGCATTTAAAAACTTTAGAGTCTCGGAAATCAATAAATCACGGTAAAAATTGAGGCAATTAAAATACCTATCTTAAAAATGATTATCAAAGATTCTTGCCTTGAAAGCTGCCTCATTTTCCAGGATAAAACAGAGAATAGATTCATCACGGATGACAAATATGTCTACAAAAATAATAAATTCAATTACTTTCTTCCAGATGACAAGTTATACAATTTGCAAATGAGTTTTATGCTCTTTAATAGGAGAAGTTTAAAGCTAATAGCATATTATTTAGCTCGATGCCATTTTGCTTGGAAGAAATCATGTAGCTTTTAAGCCTCCCCTCCTTGAAATGACTTACAGAGAATTTCTATCTGACAATTGGTGTCAAAGGTATATTGACTAGATTGTACAATTGATTGTAGAAGCAATAGAAAAGCTTAATAAACTTGACTATTTCCACTAACACAGAAGCCAGAAAAAATCATGATAGATTTTCAATCTCTGAGAGTTTACATTAACGATTTCATCAGATCTCAGAAAGTGCAATCCTCTGCTTTAAGAAATGTATTAGGCACTACGGGATATTTTACAGAGAGAGAAATGGAGAGGACGATATACTATATGTGATGTATGGGCTTTAGCAGTAATGATAATATAGAGTGATCAGCCAAGAACTTAACACTTTAGCTGCAAGAGTGAAAGATATTCAAAGTAAAGAATCGAGCAATTTAGATATATAAAAGATAAGTGGATGTCTTGAGAGAGATTGCTAAACAAACTATCATCAATCCAAGCAATGAAATCAAGCTAGAATAGAGACAATCAGACAACACCTTAGGAAGATAAAATTTAAAGAATCCCACATGATAATAAGCTTATGTTTGTATGAAATATTAAAAATCGTTTCATATACACGCTTAAATTGCTAATATTTAAACCATAAACCACTGCATAAGCCCTAATAAAACCCTAATAAGTATACATTAATTGCTACCCCTCATCAATCAAAATACTGAAAATTTTTTGAATTTGAATTTTTAATTAAACATTGACCAAACGAGCTGAGTGCTACTTTCATTTCATTAATTTACAAATATTAGATACTTTTTAATATTTTTTTTATAATGAGTCTTTAAGAATAATTATCAAAGAATCAGCTAGCTTGATTTTATTGCATTTCTATTAAATAATAATAAATATTTTTTTCTGTTAATTAATTTAATATAATAACTTGTATTTATCGATGTTCAATCTATAAAATTAATCTTCTTAGAGATTAAAAAATAATATTCTAGTATAATAGGATAATTATCTCAAGAATTTGAATAAAATTAAGCTTAATTCCATAGCTTAAATGACGTTGTATAAAAATAATAACTTAAGAATTTATCAACATACAAAGTTGCAATTTGCAATAACCACGATAATGAACATATAAAGAATTAATTCAAATTTTCCAAAAAATTAAAAACATTTTCTTTTTCTGGTGCTAGCAGAAGTAGGATAAAAATAATAAGATAGTGGTAATTCATAATAATAATACATATAAATTAAATATTAAACTCTTTATTGTCGAATTTGAACAAATATTGAGTTCTAGCAACTATATTTAAGAAATTAGTATTCAAATTTTAATAAAATTTAATTTTATTATTGATATGTTATTTTAAATATAACTGAATATATTTTTGAGTGAAATCAGATTTCATACAAAAAAATCAATAGGAACAAGTCAAACTAGAAAACTAATCTTCGTAATATCATATCAGCAAATAGGGTCTTATAGATTCCACCTTTTTACTCCAATGCAAACTGAACTAACTTTCAAAATCCCAAATAATTTATACATAATTTGAAATATTATAACTTACTAGAACTTTTTACGAGTCAAGTATTTAATATAACCGAATAATGTCCCTACTAAAATACCAATATCTCGTATTCATACTATTAAAGACATCAAGATCTCTCATCACTCCAAAGATATTATAATTTTCCATCATCCTTAAAGCAAATTTATAGACTACAGTATAATTGCCAAGAATACATTAATCAAATAATTTCACTTCAACTACTTCGGGTTTATGAGCAAACTAATTGGAGGAAATGGCGATAGTGCTTTTGATAAATGATATTTGTAGACAGTTATTAACTAATTCAAAATATCAACTCATAAATCAAATTCATCTAAAGAGGTCTTTGTCTAAGATAGTTATAAATTTAAGAATATCTATCAATTGGTTGGTAAACTTACCAAAATTATTAATAAGATTTTAGTCTAAATCAGATTAATGACCTTTTTAATATATAATATTTTCTATATAAAAAAAGGATCAAATTTATTAATACCCTTAAATCAAAGCTTAATTAATTTTGCATTTAATTTAATTTTAATGAATAAGTTTGTTTCAAAATTATAATTGAAGAATATAATAGAATAATTAAAATCCGTAAGAATAGCCTTTTCATGATCATCCTCACCATAATCTTCGTCTTTCTGTAATTTCCACCCTCTCTGTGCCACCTTTCGAGGCATTTGTCCTGTGACTTCTGTCCTGAAATTTTATCAGATAGAACCAATTAAATAAATTTAAAGATATGTCTTTGAAGCTTAATTTATAATTTAGTGCATAAGCTCAATTACTGTCAAAATATTAAGTTTCCTTTTCAATATTATCTTCTAATAATGGAAATTTTTCTAATCATAAATTATAATAGGAAATCAATAAATTTA
This sequence comes from Oxytricha trifallax, assembly GCA_000711775.1. Taxonomy (NCBI): domain Eukaryota; phylum Ciliophora; class Spirotrichea; order Sporadotrichida; family Oxytrichidae; genus Oxytricha; species Oxytricha trifallax. The sequence continues at coordinate 61,740 of ARYC01001998.1, forward strand.
ATTTAATAATTAAATCTAAAAATGAAAACATTACTAGCTGAAGATAGAGTGGTTAAATATTCATTATAAATTTGTAAGTTACAAATTTTAAATCTTTTTTTTAAAAAATAAATACTTTTTCATCAATATTTCATGACAGTCTAAGGACAGGAAAACATGAAAGAATGCGCCTAATTGGACAAGAATTTATTAAATTTATCAATGCAGTTAGAGATTTTTATGAAACATTCTTAAGTAATAGATAAGCTGTTTGCTTTTTCCATTCTCTTTTAAATTAACAAGTATTAGTTTTCTCATGAATCTTTATCTTATAATATTATATTTTTCAAAAATTTTAACAAGAGAGTAAGCTAATTGGCGTCATTTCCTCTATTAATGAATTTGAAACTGATATCCGTAGCTCACTAATACCTAATTATTTAACGTGATTAATAACAATAAGACTATTCTTAATTAATAGTTAAAACATTATAAATACTTTCTGTAATTTTATTTTATTTCTAATGACAGCCAATTTTAGAGAAATGATAACATTCTTCTGTTTAAGCAAATATAAAAAGTCCCATAAATTCATTTTAAATTTTAATCAGCTTATAAAGTAGTTTAGATACATTAAGGATCTTGATAATCAGCTGGAGGGCAACTAGCATAAAAGCAGACAACAACCAAAAAGATATAAGAGATGAGATTTTGCAAATTAATTGATAGTCTTCCACATCCACAAAATATCTAATAAGTAATGCTTACTGTAGCTTGATGAAATTATTATAAGGTAAAAATTTTAGAATTGAAAAGAAGATAAATATTCAAATACATTCTCTATTTTTTGAATTTATATAAGAAAATATACTTCTGCTATAAAGTAAAACAAACCTTCAAAACCTTCTTGAAGTGATGTTATTATCCTGGTATGAGTTGTTTAGTTTCATAAAATATTATCTTTAACAAGGATTAGGGAACTTTTCCAAGGGTATAATATTACTTATATTGAATGAAGCTTCTTGGTCTGCATTATGAATGAGTTAACTCTGCTACTTTATCAAGGTTTGCTCATTCCAAATAGTCCACTTCATGCTCCTTCTTGTACCCTTGATAATACCTAGCTTAGTTCAAGCCTACAGTGACTAAATGTCCTAGGACTAACCTATCTACTACACATATAATGGTGAAATTCCCTTCTTCCCTTGGTTTGTCTTAATTAATTCTTATTATTTTGATTAAGTTAATTAAGAATTCTTAATATATTTTTTGACTTTTCCAATGATCATGTTTAGCTTAGATGACCATCTATTTTTAAATCTCACTAGCTTCATCTTAAGAGAGTGGTCGGCCAAACTATGCTTTGCAGATTGGAAACTTCTTGGAAGATGAGGAAATTTATGAGAAAAAATATAATGCAAACAAATACTTTTCTCATAAACTTTGTGTATAAAGAGCGCCTTTTTTAAATTAAGATTGAATTAAGCGCTTATTAAGACTATTTAATAATTATTTAAGTTTTAATTAAGAATTTTTGCCGCCACATTAATTTACAAAACCTTTACATCATGCTAAGCCTAGAAGAAAATAAGCTTTCCTAAGACTCCATCAAAGACATTGAGTCCTTAAAAGTGTAACAGATTGATACTCTTATTGATCAAAAGTCAGGATACCATCAAGTGGACACCCCAGCATTTTAAATTGACTCGTAAGAGAATAGAGTCGATATACTTAACAGCAAGCGGAGAGGCCGCAAGTCTATCTATGAGGGGGCCGAGCACCCTGAACTTATAGATAGAGCAAAACTAATCCTTCCCATGACAAATTATGACATCGATTAGTTGCTCGAACTAGAAGAGTTCAAAATTTTAAGGAACTCAGAGGACCTGCCAAGGTTCATAAGAAAGTTCATATTAAATAAGACGTCCAAGAACCACTCTAAATCAATGAAAGCAAAGTCTCTAAAGGGCTTTGATAGTCCCCATAGAGTTGCAATAGACTACAGCCAAATGGGTCACCATGTTCCTAAGAATTAACAAGGCTCGAAGGATGTACTCAATGCTTAGTCCTCTCTTACTCCACAGGCAAACTATGGTGCTAAAATTTAATCTGAAATCACTTCAAATTACCTCAGGTAATATATGATCCTTAAGCCATAGGAGCGATATGAATTCCTGGAAAAGATATGTGAAAGGAACAGCCAGAGTCTGCTAGAATTTTTGATTAACTTAAAAACTACTTGCTCTTCCAATTTTTATGACGGCATGTTCGGACTTATCCATGAGCTAAAACTAAGCTCAAAAGTAGATCTTCAAATAAAGACTCGCATCTTTGTGTAATCCCTTTTATACTACAGAAATGAAATAATTAAAATAGAAGAAGATCTATTAAAAAATTCCATGACTCTTCTTGCATAAAGGCCAAACTCAGAGCAAACCCTAGGCTTGGCCAACTACATCTTCATCAATGAAGTGGAAGAGTTTTCCAAGCTACAAGAAGAGCTAGTCTTATTAGACAGTAAAAACATTGGAATAATACCACTTATGGGTGGAACTTTTGCGCAATTCAAAATTGATCCTCAGGTAATTAGACTACTCCCAAATACCCTGCAGTGTTTGAACAAGCCGTTCATTCAAATACTGAAGCAAGATCATGGGTTGCGTTTGATAAGAGAGATACCAATCAATGTAGTTGGAAATTTTCTCTAAATATGTGCACTAAGTTAGTCAAAAAACTATCATGACTTTGATAAAATGATAAGCCATATCAGCGATCTTTTCATTAAAAAATGGGACTATCTTGACTAAACTGATTTCTCATTGCTAATTGCTTAATTTTCAGTAGAGCTCAAGGAAAGGAATCAAAACTGGATTGGGAGGCACCAAGAAATAATGAAAGTAGTGGAATAGATTGCCTTTATACAGCTTGAAAAGGGTATTAAGAGTCGGCTCGACATAATTGCTGATCTTATAAGTGGCAACAGCAGCTCTTTGCACATACTCTTGAAGAACCCCAAGAAGATTGACGACTTGACCGGATAGCAATTCTATAAAATGGTTGGGAAATTTAAGAAGATGAACAAAAACAATGATTAAGTCTATCAGTATTGTTGTCACTTATAAGAAAATTAGACTTCGAAGTAACAATAACTTCAAAGATTAGAAGATATTTTAGGATTTTAGTTTTTAGCTCTGTAAAAATTTTGCATAAACTTCGCCTTGTGGGGCTGTAGGCAGTATTAGTTCCTTAACTTCGGGATTGGGAACAGAAAGACCATATTATGCGCTTCTATTGCAGTCCTCTTAACTCTTGAAAGATAAAAGAGTACAATAATTCTTGGCAAGAATGATTACCTTGTATTGCGAGATGAAAAATTATTTTAATCAATGATAAAGAAAAGTCGTTTAATTACAAACTATAATTAGTTTGAAGCAAAGCTAGGAGTTTATATGACTCATAAGTATTTCGATGCTCTATAAGATGATGAAAGTTAACTAATAGTTAATAAGCTTCTCCTCCATAGTTATCGACGAGTATGATTGGTTAATGTTTGAAGGCAGTCCCTAATAAATGATTCAATCGATATCGTAGCTAAAGTAAGCAAGTCTAGTTATAGGTTTGAGTGGATCTACCCTATCTCAGAAAGAGGAAACATGCCTCGAGACTGCATTTGAGATTAAGGAAGTTAAGTTCCCCTCGTTAAGTTCACTCAAAAGCGATAGAAAAATTCACATATAGGAACATGCTATTTGCATAATCCTAACAAGAGTACTGCAAGCATCTTTACGAGGTATGCATGAAACAGACATTACTATCCCCAGTGATAATAGTTGCTTCATCCTCTTACGCTCTCACAGAGTCATACTTCAGGAAATTCAAGGAGCTTCAGTTTTTTAGTATGAAAGGAATTAAAGGGTCTAAAGCAGATGCCTATTTGGAAGAGAAGTTTAATATAACAATAAAAGGTATGGGGTGTTCTTTATAACGGAGCTTTAAGGAAGAGGGACGGATTTCCACTCGTCTCGGGAAATTGAGGACAATGGTGGCTTGTACCTTATTATCTGCGATATCTTTTCCAAAAGGTCCACCCAACAAATTATCGGAAGAGTTGGGAGACTTGAAAATAAGGGGTAATGGAGGCACATTCTCTGGATAAATGGTTGTCAAGATACCGTGGAACAAGCAATCTAATTCCGGTAAGAGTTCCTAGAGAATGAAACGCATATTAGATTCTCTAAACTTCAGACTATACTTTCCCAGAAGTATGGATTGGCTGGAAAGCTGCAATCAACTTAACAAAACAGTCCAGAAAATGAGAATCAATCAGAGTAGCTTGAAGAGCCCCAGAGAGAAATAAGCGCCTTTGAGGATGAATTCGATAACGAGAAGACACCCCTCATTGAGGAGAGAAATCAATAGGAGAGCAATCAGAAAAATGCACCAAGCCCAAAAAATGCAAATTAAATTCAATGCTCTATGCTTAAAACTCAACAAAGCTCTGGTGATATTGAAGAAGTTAAGATAATTAAACAGCAACCCATAATTGGTTCTCCAATCTCTGCAAAATCTTAAGGTAGTTAAAAACAAAGTTCAAATGACGAAGTTGAAGCTCATAAAGTCTTGACAGTAAAAACTTAAATACCTGACAGTAAAAGAGGGAATAAGGAGAAAGAGAAAAACCTAAATAGAGATAAGAGAAATGCTTAAGAGACTGATAAAGGATCAGCTACTAAAGGAAAGAGAATTGAAAACAACCTTCCCAAGAAAGATCAATCTAGTCATTCTTTAAAACCTACTTAATAATTAACCACTAACCTTCTTGCCAAGAGAGTCACAAGAAATTCTGTAAAGGGCTTATGATATACAAGACGAGATGCAAACATTAGAATATATTTGAATGGCTTAAAAAGGGTAAATATTTTATGTTTGATTTAAAGTTAATTATTCAATAAGACTTCCACCCACTTTTTTCTCATCAATTTTTCATTACAAATTATTATTCATATCGTTGAAGGGGGGGCTTGCATCATCGGATTGCCATCCTCATTTATAATGCCAGCTTAATGCAAGTTCATAACGAGAGTCTTGTAATCGTTGAGCTCTTCGAGCTAATCTTGTAATTATCCCAATTCTTGTCGCACTCTTTTATTCTGCTGTAAATATTCTATTTACTTTAATTCAACTACACTTCTTCATTCTTGACCTCTTCAATGTCTTTTTATCGTCTTTTTCTTTAGGAAGAAGGCTTGAGCAGAAATGCAGATCTTCCCTTTTAAGCTAAGTTAATGTATTAAAATGCCTAATCTTACTACTATAATTGAGCGAATTATTGAGGGCTTGGACGAACTCTGGCCTCATTCCCACAATCATATTTTGAGATTTGTTCAGGCGATCTCTTCTGCCTTCTTTTGCCTTAAACCATAAGAGATGTCCCTTAGGGATCAATAGTCATTATAACATCGCAAATCCACTGCTTGTCCAAGTGCAACCAATCGCACTGATCTGGTAGGAACGTCAGGGCTTGCATATTTTGCTAAGCAAACTCAATAAAATTGTCTGCCGTCAGACCTTCAATTTATGGTATGGCAGTTATTATTGTTTCGTTTCTTTTGAGGTACTATAAATTTTAAACAGTAGTATTTTACATTTTTCTCTCCATTTATGATGGCCTTCAGAAAATAGACATTCGTACAGGTCAATTTTGAAGGTAGGCATTGCACTCTTAGGTTAAAAACTCGTATAGTTCCTTTTACTTCCAATCTTTTATCTGATTTGGTTAACATTAACTTCTGTCAAATCTACTCTGCGTTCCATACTCAAGTCAAGGTTGTCGTTTGTTTTAAATGATTATTTAAATTTAATTAGTTATCAATTATATATTAAATAACTAAAATCAAATAGGGAGTATTTGGTATTAAGAATAACTTTTGCGAAAACATAATTTTCTATAGAGTATTTACTTCCTGCTAAACTTTTATATCCACAAACATAGATGAATCAAATAAGAAACTTAAAAACGAAAATCACTGACTTCTTTTCTAGGAAGTATAAATATAAAGAAGATGAAAAAGAGATGGAGGAGTCATCGCCAGATGAAGATGAGAATGAATTTAGAAATAAATTTGAAGCTCAAGTATACTAACCTCAAATTTACTTAGTTGTTCTACTATTGAAGGTTAATACATAACATTTATATAACTTACACAACAAGAAATTGATGAACTTGAAATGAAAGTATCACAGGAAATCTTTAAATAGTAGCTACACTATTAAATTTAGGATCCTAGAAAACTTATAGATAAAAAAACCATTTCACAATAAACCTAGGATATCAATAAGTTTGAAAATAGAATGTAAACAGTGCTTAAAGCAATTGTTATAGTAAAATGATACAAAGGAACTAATTTCAATCTAGAAATGTAACTTATCAACAATTATAATCAACGAGAAAGCTTAAATTAATGCATGAGGGATACTTTAGATAATCAGGTTGCATCTTTGATTGGTAGTCTGCAGGTCAGTTGTGACCCTAAAAGTTCTGACTAATTCTTTAAGAACTTTAAAAGTAAAATATATAGTAAAAAACAGCATAGCTCTAAATTGAAATAGAGGGTTAACAATCTAATTAATAATCATAATGTTCCTCTTGTTACACTTAGTAAAAGATTTAAGTTAAGCTATGCATAGTTGAAAAAGTTAAATCAATAACAAAATGAACACCAAAGTGAAGAGGAGGTAACAAAGTCAAGGCCAAGGCTAAGAATAGGGCAGACAGCAATTAATGCTATAAAATTGTATATGGATGCAAATTAAAATATAGAAAGCTGTAAGGACGTCCAAAATTTTGTCAAGCTAAATACTAACATAACTGTGTCTATCTCGTTCATTAGAACCTACTTGAAAACTTACGCACAATACAGCTTCAGGAATTAATATTACTTGAGTCCAAGAGTAAATGCAGTAAAATCAAAATTACAACGACAGATTGCTGCTTTCTTTTACATACAAAATCTCTTTGATGAAAAGACAATTATAAATATTGACGAAAGTCTCATTAGATATAGCATTAATAGGAAGAAAACATGGAAATAAAAAGCTTCCCTAAATCACAGTACAGAGTCTAAAAGATTTGGTTCTATTAGTATCTTAGCAGGTTTATCAAGCAAAAATATAGCCTATTATGTAATAAGTAAAGGAAAAACTACTAGCTAGACTGTTTATTATTTCATTCTACAAATAGTCCAGAAGCTTGAAAGCGAAAACTAAAACTGGCGTGCTTCTACAGTGCTAATGCTCGATAATGCATCATATCATAGGAAGCGAATTTTTAATGAGGAAGTTTAGGCAGTTAAACATTCCTATTATGTTTTTAGGACCCTATCATTTTAAACTTGCTCCCGTGGAGAGGTTTTTTGCTATTGTAAAAAGATAAAACCTACTGGCATCCTTAAAAACTGATAAAACTTTGGAATCAATATAGATTGAAAAGAAAATAAATAGAAAAAGAGTAACTTTGTAATTGCTTACCTAAATTGGATAAAAAATATCGGAAGTAAATTGCTTATGGGCAGAGTCATGCTTTATAGATTCTGTCACCTAAGCCTTAAATGATATATGCTTTGAAGATGTTTGAACTCCTTCAATAAAAATTTCATCTGAGGTTTAATTAAGCAGTAAAATAACTGAAAAATAACAAGGGGTTGAAAATTTAGTAGTTGATAAAAGAATCTAGACTATCATTTGCACTCTTATGGTAAGTCTAATATAAAATATTAACATTATTAAAATAGTATTTAGAATCTACTTAACCTATTGTACCCATCTTTAAGGATTCATAAATTTTATAACCTTTATAAATTTATTACACGATAAACATAAATAAGTTCAAACACGAACTTCATTATATTAAAAGTTTTTTAAAAAATTGTTTTCCTTAAATTTTTAACTATTATATTCTAAGACTAAACTTATTTTCTAAATATAATTTTTAAAACAAATTTTCAATTAGCATTTAAGCAAATTAACTCATAGCTTAATTTCTTTACATTATTAAATCAACGATTTTAAATCTCATTCTTTATTTCGGGAAAATAATTAAATATAAAAATGATACCCATAATTTGATTTTAATAAAGCAAATTATTAAGCCAAACAAAAATTTTTTAAACACAATTTTATAGTTTAGTGGAATCAAAATAAATATCTAAGAAAATTATCTAAAACGCAATAAAATTTGTAAGTTTAAAATTGTGTTTAATGCAATTTGATAATAACTAGTCTGATAATATTTAGAACTATTTAGCCTTTTTAATATAACATAACTTTATTTAAATTTTATCATAAATTCATTCAAAACACCCCTTTATTCTAAGGTATATAATATATCAGCTTGGTTTATAAGCACTTAAAAACTTTTATAGTCTATCTCAAATTAATAATCAAAAGTTTTAAGAACATTATTTAAAAACCTTCATTACATATATTGCTCAAATACAAACCTAGTTGAAAATTATATGTGCGCTCATTATATGAGCGCTAATTATATGCGCTCATTTAATGAGCGCTAAATATGGAAAAAAATACTTCTATATTTATTTTAATATAATATAAATATTACAATGATTATTTTAAGTTTAGATAATTTAAGTTTAAAAAATATAAAACGTAAGTATATTGATTGTTAAAATACTCAATACATAATACTAACTAAACAGCTTATTTAATTTTTATTAGAATTTCATTAAATAAGTCTTTTGTTCTTTTATAGAAGTTAAAATAAATAAGCTGAATAGAAGATTATAGAAATATTTGATTTAAAAGTTCATCTTTATTTTCTTTTAGTATAATTTAAATTATTTTCATATATACAATTTAAACTTTGCGTATAGGAATTAATCAGTCTGTATAAATAGGATAGTGCAATAAATATATTTGTTGTTATCATATCAATAAAATAAAAAGAATAAAAATAGTGACTTATTTTTTATTGCCTACTAGAGAATTTATGAATTTTAAATCATAATTATTTGTAAGTAAATTAAAATTTCATCCTAAACTTTTTATTCATATTTATAAGCTTTTTTATTTTATCCTAAATAAAATTGCTACCTTTATCAGCTTCCAAATTATTTTATATTAAATTTTTTATCTTACAAACAATTAAAAACCACTTTTGCTTATAAGAAATAAAATTGATAAATAAAATCCTTAGAGCTATTATTATTTGAGCAAAAGTTTAAAATCTAAAACTATAACTCGTTTAATACAAAATAAATATCCGATTGTTTTAAAAGTTTAGAAATTAATAGTTTAAAATAATTGAACCATACAGTATTTTTAAAAGGCTGTTTTGTATTTATTTATAATAGTAAAAATAAGAAAATCAATAAATTAGTTTTATAGCATACCAGCAGCATGAACTTTTTCTCAAATTAAATTAGCCAAAATCGTTCTCCTTAATAAAGAGTTTATGGAAGACAAGTCCTAGTTTGTAGATATTGCCTTGATTATGATAGACAATTACTGAGAAGACTACAAAACACATGAGCCAGCATATCAAATCATCACACAAATAGTTATTGGAGTCTAAAGGGATTCTAGCAAACTTTAAAAGTTAGTAAATAAGAGACTACTATGTGAGCAACCAAATATCTTGCGATTCACACTTTCAAAATAATAAAGGAATAACTTAATAAAACTAAAACTAAACTTCTCAATCACGATTCAAAGAACTCAATAATACTAATGAAGATGACACCTTGATGTTTCAGTAAAAATTGATTGACAGTGAATTTAAAACAGTTTTCAATGAT